>VKHL01000122.1:0-87811 GCA_015146655.1 Ochromonas danica
CACAATGCCACGATGTAGATATGTGGATAGTGCAAATATATGTGATAGGAGCTTAGGTAGTGAAGTCGCGAAAATCGGCGGTGTGATTTTTGAATATAATGTGTCATAATGAGCCTCTAACCCAACCCAACACTTTTCATGACATTAAATTAGACATTTGGAATGTTAATGGGGGTTGTCATCGTACCTGAACACGAGCTTGATCGATTCTTCCGCACTTTGAGGGGTCAATGAGTTCACGACCATAACGATGCATCCAATCACAAAACTACGCTCCAACAACCTAACTTATATCAGTTAAGTATAGATCTACCATTTTTGAAACAGACTCAGTCGAAAAGGGTGTTAATTGCTGCTCGTCGTTGGGTGGCTGGAAAATTGCTGCTCGTCTTTCTGCCTTCCTCGATTCCAAGCAAGTCGATCGGCAGTAGATCAAAAGAAATACGTGTTTGATCAGGCTGGAGAAGTTTCTTCCTTTGCTCCGTTCTGTTCTTGGGGTAGGAATGATTTCTGAGAAAATTTGTGACTTCCCCCAATAGTAAATCTCTTGAAAATAGTGTAGACCAGAGGAAAAGTGTTTTTGATGAGAGTGTAAAGAGAAAAGGCAATAGTTGTGGAGATAATAAAAGAGATGTGGACGAGGGGGGGGGGGGGGAGGTTATTGTGCCCTATAGAACAGGGTTAGTTATGTTAACTGGTGTTTGTTCGGACATAACACTACTATCTACTAAAAACGGTCTTAAGCCACGATAGAGAAAGTTTATGCTATCCCAAGTTACCGAGTACTATGTTAAGGGACTCAATAGCAGAGTGCAAGTAATGGTTAACAGTGCCACCGTACTATCGTCTTCATCCTCTGCCCATGTCGTCTATTAACAGCAACTCTGCTGTTTTGACATGTTTGTAAGTTCAAAGTCACATGGTTAAATTACTGGAGATCAATTCTACTCCATCTTAGTTAAATTCAGTAATGAAACCAAAACACATTAGAAGTTTCCACAACACATTTCAGAACAAAGGCATTGCCATCAAAGATGCTTTAAATAAGCTCCTCCCACGAAATGAGTTTAGTTATGATAACAAGCATGGAAAGAAGGAGCAAGACACGCACTTAGAGAGGTCTCTCAAAAGCGTTGTTCAAAACAGCCGTAAATTTATTGGCAGCGGCCGTAACTACAATTGAAACGATATTGTCAACAGCGCGCCAAAAGCTGTATTCGGAATTCTTCATCTTGACGAGCTCATCGATTTCCCTGGCGTTTCTCAACTCCATTTCCAACATCAACCGTGTCGTTTCGTTGCGTATCATAACATAAGCCTCTTCCGCTTTACGTGCACGCTCATTGGCCTCTTCTCCCGATTCTTTCAGCTTAACAATTTCCTCCTCAAATTTTTGAACGAGTTCAGTAATTTGGTACTTCGAAGGAAATGCCTTCAATGCATCAAATGGACGGTTTGCACTGACCCAACCGCGAATACCCTCCACTGTGCGATGATTGCGTGCCACCATCGAAGAGAGCTTGGCCGGACTGTCCGCAAAATATTCCTCAGGATGAGAGTCCACCTGCCAGAATTTGATACCTGGCACGTCCACCCCTGTCAAATCGGTGATCATAGGTCTCAAGCCAGCCATGAATTCCTGTGCCTTAGCTTCAGAAACCTTGTAGGAGTGGGTAAAGACCACTCCCGTCACAGACAAGATACCTCCTCCAAAGGTATCCACGATGAGCTTCAGCGCATTTTGCATAGCCCAGTCGAAGCGTGGAGACTGCTCGTTGATGACTAAGAGGAAACCATGCACTAACTTGTCTTCCTTCAAGTTCTTCACGATCAAGGCGATATTGTTTTCGTCTTGAGAGGCGCCATCAGAATCCACTAACCCAGGATGATCTGTGATCTTCACGTTGTGAACCACGACAGACTGGGATTCGCGCGTATGTGAGTGTGTGGATGAACCCTCAGAGAACGGAGTTCTGTTAGGGTCTCCACCGAGAAGGCGAAAGATCAGGTTGCCGAGGCTTGATTTGCCATCTCCTGTTCTACCCATCAGCGAGATGTTAACCATCTTCGACAGTGACATGGTTTGTTAAATAGTGCCTGTTGTTAGTAAGTCAGTTAGAAGAAGGAAGGAGTAGGAATATGATTGTGAAGGCGAGAGAGCAAAGCTTCTCTCTCACCTTCTCTCTCATGACAAGTCCAAGTGCTGTCTGTCTCTCACAGATTGTGACCAGCTGGGTCTGTCTGGGCTGAAGTCAGAAGTCCCGGATTAGTCTGGGTGTTGTTGAACTGAGTGGGCATAGTCCAGATCTCCAGATGGCCAGATACGCAGAGCATGATATGGGAAATGTATTAAGCAAGTTGGATTATTCTGAGCTCTGCATTATATACTGTAGACATCTGTGAACGTCAATGTTGTGGATTGGTATAATGCTTAGTTTAGTCATACTCTTTCTCCATTAACAATGCAAACTCTTCTACTACGAGTTTGAATAGAGATATGGCCAGGGAATAGTCCAGGTCCATGGCAATGATAAAGATGAGTGTGCTGTAGAGTTGATCGAGGATGAGTTCTCTCTGTAGACTGTGATCCACATCACTCTCTTGGATAAGACCATTCAGAATCTTCTTACTACCTTCTACATCTTGACTTTGCTTCAATTCTATCTTCTTCTAATCCTGGACTATCCAGAGATCCACCATCTTCTTACACTTGACCAAAACAATGACTGAAACATCATTATCTTCAACGAGTTAATTGGTAAAGAGATCATAACAAAGTTTATCCAACAGGCTACTAGTAAACAAGATGATCAAGATAAAATAGATAATAATCAAGAAATATAAAATCAAAGTATTGACTCTTGGGCTGATAATCCACCATCTGGAATTATGATGTCTTTGCTTCACCTTATCAAAGGAATGTGATCGAGGCAATCAAGAGATCCTTACCCTTCTTATGGCCCTACCCAGAGATCCATCGTCTTCTCTTGATGCTGTTTGTGACCAAAACCACTAGGGCGAACACGCTCCAGGCTGGTTAATAGATGAAAAACTTGTCTTGCAGTTCATCGAAAACCTCAAACGCGACTCCTCACTTCAGAAAATAACATTCTCCTTGCTACCTTGGATAGAGTGGAGTCGACCCTATCGACAGCATTGACCTCTCTAACCTGCAGTTGCGATGAACGTTTGAAGATAAAAGATATCTGATGCTAAAAGAGAGAAGCCTTCACCCTCCTCACTTGATGCTGTGGCTGCACAAAATGAAGTGGGACAAGCTTTAGCAAATTCATCTGTCGTGTTGATACCTCAGATTGTGGATAAATCGCCAAACATAGATGATGAAGAGCCATTGCCTGATACCACTCCAGCAGAAGACACGAAAGAGCTTTGTCGCTTCCTTTGGAGGTTCTTGTCTAGTCGTTAGAAATGCTAATCTTATGGATGTAATTGTTGTTTTCTTTGGTAAAGTATATTGCCTTTGTTTCCAAAGCATTGAGTGATTCTTGCGATTTAATTAGCAATAACAGTAGGAGAAAATTTTCACACTTTACAGAGTTGCCAGGACATCTTGAATAGTTGCCCACAGTTGCTCAAGCCAAGATCTCCCTCGCAATATAACAGTTCCCCACAATCCAATCAAATCCAAATCAAATCCATTTCAACAAGACCACTCTCACCAACATGACCACTTCTACCACCACTACTACTACCTGTCCTATCGATTATACATCCTCTGATCCAAGTTGGGCTCGACATTTTCCAAGATCTTGCTAATGGTGGTGGACTGTCAGCATCCATGAAAATCCTTCATGTTCGCCTGACGAATGGACATGAAGAGACTTTTATCATTAAGTCAACCAATCCTAATAGTCTATCTCGTAGTCGAGGATTGGGTCTAGCACGAGAGGGAGTCTTCTATCAGACTCTTGCCCCACAGCTATCACCCAAGCACATCTTCCCTTAGCCAAGACCTATCATGTCTACGCTAATATGTCTACAGGAGAACGTTGGATTCTAATGGACGATCTTCGTAACAAAGGCTCAGAACTTGAACGTAGACTTTACCGATCTCTAGTCCAGGGAAGCAGTCAGTCCTCATCAACGGTTTCTCTCCTAACCGAGAACTACCCGATTGAATCAGTACCAATCGATTAAAGAACCTATTAAAGCCACCCATAGCATCTATTCCTTTTTTCTGTTCAAATTTGGAAGCTGCAGCAAAGCACAATTTGTATTACTCCCCACTTCCTATCTGGGAAGATATTGAGATGATTCATATGATGGAGGAAAAGGATTTAGTTGTTTGCAAATTGCAAACACCAGTAGTGCAAAGTTGCTGTTGCTGTTGCTGATGTAATTGATGCACAGTCGAAAGTGTGCGGCTCGTTGCAGATGGGCTGGTAGGGGCACGTAGACACGTTTCTCAAGGCAGCCAAGCCATGTCCAAATCCCACGGACAGCTCGTGGCAGCTAAGATCAACACACGTCCGTTCCCACCATCATTATTGGATCGAGAGAGGCCATCCATTTATTGGAAGAACAACTCTTCATTCTTCATGTTCTCCTTCTCCACCTCGAGCAGAGAGTAAAGCATCGACTTCGTCAAGAAATATGATGGCAGGCGAGAGATGGCGTGTAGCCTCGAATGGACAGCGAATCAACTTCTCCGACTCTCCCCTCCATTTGGATGTATGGTTGCACCGGAGCAAGAGGAGAAGGCAAAAGGTGGAAGTTGACATCGAGCATTACCACCACCTGTCTGAGCCAGTGCAGCTTGACGCTGGGTATAGAGGCCAGCAACTGCTTTAACCAGAAGAGTCTTACAAGTACCTGGAGGACCAAATAGTAAGACACCCAATGTAGGCGATGCCCCTCTCTCCCTTTCTCTCTGGTCGGCATTGGCAGTCTTCCCCTACCTCTCCCTCCCTCATTCATCTTCCAACCATTGCCATCACAACCATCGGAGAGCGGAGATGATCACCAGAGAAGATCTTCTCATTGCTAACATGAACCTCCAGTCTCTCCTCTTCCTCCTGCTGTTCCACTATGCAGACAATAGAGAGCGGATAAAAGCGATTCTTCTTCAACTCTCTACTCGAATTAGTCCATGTGAAGGATGGCTGGTCTTTTAGAGAAGATGTTGTCATTCTCGTGATATCCTTCATATAGATATGGAGGAGGAAGAGGAGACAGGTAGTAGATAGAGAGAGATAGTCCTCTTCACCACTACTCGCAGTAGCGGGTGGTGGGTAGCTTAAGATGAAGCGTAGCATTTGCTCCATCTCCTCTGTTACCTTGAATCATAGAATGACAAGGAGAGCATAGCATGGATTTGCCTGGAAGACAAAGTGAAGGTCTTTGCACCTCCAAGTCACCAGCTGAAGCTACACAGACATATGCCTTCTGACAGCTTCAGTGTTAATTTTGATGACCTTTTGACCCTTGCTGGCGACTATGACTATGAAGGCTATCTTTCATTTTTATCATGTATTCGTCTGCCACCTGCACATGCCCTCCCAGCGTATGCCCTCCCATCTCATACTCACCACTCCACACCACTGTGCTTCATTTTGTTCCCTCTCATTTTATATCACCTTTGCTCATCTCATTTTCTACCTGTCATGTTCCACGCCACTTTTGTCAATGTTGATCAATCAGAAATCCATCGCCCCTCCTCCCCAGACTCAGCTTCTCGCCCTGCTGGAGTCGCTCTGTTAGTCGAGCGCGTTGTAGTAGTACCTATCTCTCTAATGAGTCATCGTTGGCCAAGGAAAAAGCAGAGAGGGGTGATGGTCTCGTCTCTCTTCGGTGTCAGTCAGAATGGCAGGAGATGTATCTGCCTTTGCTAACAGAAGAAACAAGTATCAAAGTCGGAGCATAGACTAATAAGGGGCATCAGCATTCACCATTCCTTTGACAACATGAGTAAATGAGGCATGAGAGACGAAACCGAAACCTTCCGGGGTTAAGTCGTGAGCTACTGTCATAAATAGTTGTTTTCGTGACTTATAACCAGCCTTGTGCACAGCCTCTTTTTGGCAGTGGGGGGGACATGATGTGGACATCTTAACGTCTGGAGATCTGGACAATGCCCACTCAGTTCAACAACACCCAGACTAATCCGGGACTTCTGACTTCAGCCCAGACAGACCCAGCTGGTCACAATCTGTGAGAGACAGACAGCACTTGGACTTGTCATGAGAGAGAAGGTGAGAGAGAAGCTTTGCTCTCTCGCCTTCACAATCATATTCCTACTCCTTCCTTCTTCTAACTGACTTACTAACAACAGACACTATTTAACAAACCATGTCACTGTCGAAGATGGTTAACATCTCGCTGATGGGTAGAACAGGAGCGGGGAAATCAAGCCTCGGCAACCTGATCTTTCACCTTCTCGGTGGAGACCCCAACAGAACTCCGTTCTCTGAGAGTTCATCCACACACTCACATACGCGCGAATCCCAATCTGTCGTGGTTAACAACGTGAAGATCACAGATCATCCTGGGTTAGTGGATTCTGATGGCGCCTCTCAAGACGAGAAGAACATTGCCTCGATCGTGAATAACCTGAAGGAAGACAAGTATGTGCACGGCTTCCTCTTAGTCATCAACGAGGAAGATACGCGCTTCGACTGGGCTATGCAAAGCGCGCTGAAGCTCATCGTGGATTCCTTTGGACGAGGTATCTTGTCTGTGATGGGAGTGGTCTTCACCCACTCCTCCAATGCTTCAGCCACTAAGGCGCAGAAATTCGTTACTGAGCTAAGACCTATGATCGCCAAGATGACAGGGGAGCTTATGCCTGCGATGCAGTTCTGGCAGGTGGACTGTCATCCCGAGGTGCTTTGGGATGACGAGCCGGATGTACTCGCTTCCATGATGGCGCGCAACCAGCACACAGTGCAGGAGCTTTGTCGGTGTGCATGTTCAAACCGTCCGTTGGATGTATCCAAGGCAGTTGCTTCGGAGTATGAAACTACTAAATGCTTCAGAGAATGTGCAATGAAAGTTGACAAATTGAATGAGGCAACCAAGGCCAGTAATGAGCGTGCTTCGAGAGTAACAGGAAAAGAAGTTGAAAAGACAACAAATGCATCATGCCACACCATGTCACTACTGTCAAAGATGGTTAACATCTCGCTGATGGGTAGAACAGGAGATGGCAAATCAAGCCTCGGCAACCTGATCTTTCACCTTCTCGGTGGAGACCCTAACAGAACTCCGTTCTCTGAGGGTTCATCCACACACTCATGTACGCGCGAATCCCAATCTGTCGTGGTTAACAACGTGAAGATCACAGATCATCCTGGGTTAGTGGATTCTGGTGGCGCCTCTCAAGACGAGAAGAACATTGCCTCGATTGTGAAGAACTTGAAGGAAGACAAGGATATGCACGGCTTCCTGTTAGTCATCAACGAGCAAGCTCCACGCTTTGACTGGGCTATGCAAAATGCGCTGAAGCTCATCGTGGATACCTTTGGACGAGGTATCTTGTCTGTGACGGGAGTGGTCTTTACCAAATCCTACAAGGCTTCTGACGCTAAGGAACAGAAATACATGACTGAAGAGTTGAGACCTATGATCGCCGGTTTGACAGGGGTGGACGTTTCTACTTTGCCGTTTTGGCAGGTGGACTCTCATCCCGAGGAACGTTTTGCACACAACCCAGCCATGCTCTCTAAGTTTGTGGAACGCAACCGGCACACAGTTCAGGGGATTCGCGATTGGGCGAGCACAAAAGCTCCATTCGATGCATCCAAGGCATTTGCTTCAGAGAACGAGAATAACAAACGTGCCCGCGAAGCTCGTGAGAGAGCGGCCGAACTGGCGGCGGAGTTGGATGCCTTGTACGCTGCAGAGATCGAGAGAAAGCGTGTTCTAACCTATTTGACACTTCCCATCGTAGGTCCGATTATTGCCTACTATATGACAAGCTCCCGTCGTTAAGATATTACACTAAGTAGTGTGCACGCTCCTCCTCCTCTTTCTCCTTCGTTCGATTGCTTCGTAGCATATCTAACCTCTTCATTTTGTGTGTGAAGCGTATTTAAACCATTTTGTTGATGACAACGCTCTTGTTCTAAAATCTATGGAAGCTTGCTTCTTTTGGTTTTTGATTTCATTACTCTGCATTAGCTTGTTAGCAGCTTACCTAAGGCGGAGAAAAACTGATCTCCTATCATGTAACCATAAAGTTAAAACGTCAAACCAGCAGAGTTATTACTACGACAGAAATGATTCAACGAATGATGGTGATGATGGCAGTGATAGCCACACCTCGAAGTTCGAACCAGTTGGCCAGTCGCATTGTTGTATTAATTGTTTGTAAAACCATACATACTGGACATCAGCATAACGGAGGCAAGCCACTGTAACTACACTGCTGACACAATGTAATCACAACATAGATAGCAGCGCAGTTCGTAGCATCAAACAGCAGCATAGTCAAATCTCTACTCTTCTTCCTTCGAAACAACAAATAGGTCCAGCAGTGCATCCTAATTCTACCCTCTTCTTCCCTCAGGAAGAGGACAGACTCTAACAAGAAGAGACCACAGTTTACTCCGCAGTTCACTGGAGTAGATTGACTTTGCATCTGGTCTAGTAGTAGGTAACTGTCATCAGAGCAGAGTAGTGCAAGGAGAGACAGGAGATTATCTGTGTCGAGGAAGTCAATATTGGGACTGTGGTTCACGTTCGGTGAGGGTGTTGTGGGCGCTATTATATTGTACTTCTGTCCCGTACATCAGCAGCACGCAACCTTCTTGGCCGATAATAAGCCTCAATATCTCTCCGATATGGAACTCCTCCAGAGGAGAAGGCAGAATTTGTAGCCATAGCAGACAACAATACCTCTTTCCCATCATATGTTCCACTTCCTCAGAGGTCGGAAAGATGATTGGAATAGATCTCGTAGTAAAGCAGGGCCTGCATCAAAACAAAGGTACTTTAATATGCTATTTGTAATACTGATCTTGATGGAACTGCATTCCATTTAACTATTTTATCTTGATCATCTTGTTTACTAGTAGCTGGTAGGATAAACTTTGTTATGATCTCTTTACCAGGTAACTTGTTGTTGTTTGTTGTTGTCATCTCTATTTTATGATTTGACAGAGTAGATTTAGTTAAGTTAACGATGTCGCTGCGTTGAAACCCAGAAACCGCACATTGGTAAACGTCATAAAATGCTTTCAAAAAGTACACTTTTATGGTTTTTAGCAAGTCCAGGCTTAGAAGAAGGAGTATTCCAAGAATTAAAGCAAAGTCAAGATGTAGAAGGTAGTAAGAAGATTCTGAATGGTCTTATCCAAGAGAGTGATGTGGATCACAGTTGCTGATGTCCAGTATGTATGGTTTTACAAACAATTAATACAACAATGCGACTGGCCAACTGGTTCGAACTTCGAGGTGTGGCTATCACTGCCATCATCACCATCATTCGTTGAATCATTTCTGTCGTAGTAATAACTCTGCTGGTTTGACGTTTTAACTTTATGGTTACATGATAGGAGATCAGTTTTTCTCCGCCTTAGGTAAGCTGCTAACAAGCTAATGCAGAGTAATGAAATCAAAAACCAAAAGAAGCAAGCTTCCATAGATTTTAGAACAAGAGCGTTGTCATCAACAAAATGGTTTAAATACGCTTCACACACAAAATGAAGAGGTTAGATATGCTACGAAGCAATCGAACGAAGGAGAAAGAGGAGGAGGAGCGTGCACACTACTTAGTGTAATATCTTAACGACGGGAGCTTGTCATATAGTAGGCAATAATCGGACCTACGATGGGAAGTGTCAAATAGGTTAGAACACGCTTTCTCTCGATCTCTGCAGCGTACAAGGCATCCAACTCCGCCGCCAGTTCGGCCGCTCTCTCACGAGCTTCGCGGGCACGTTTGTTATTCTCGTTCTCTGAAGGAAATGCCTTGGTTACATCCACCGGACGGATCGTGCTCGCCCACTCTCGAATCGCCTGAACTGTGCGCTGGTTGTGTGCCACCTTGGAAGCCAGTATGTCGGGATATCTCCCCCAAAGAACTTCAGGGTGAGAGTCAACCTGCCAGACTGGCATTTTAGACGCATTCACCCCTATCGCCTCAGTGATCAGACGTCCCAGGTCTTCAGGCATGGATTGTTCTCCATCAGAATCATTGAAGGATCTGGTGAAGACAACTCCCATGATAGAGAAGATCTCTGGCCCGAAGGAGTCTTTGATGAGCTTCAGCGCACTCCGATAACCTGAATCGAAGCGCGGAGACTGCTCGTTGATGACAAGGAGAAAGCCGTGCACTAACTTGTCTTCCTTCAACTTGTGTACGATCAAGATTGGGATTCGCGCGTATGTGAGTGTGTGGATGAACTCTCAGAGAACGGAGTTCTGTTGGGGTCTCCACCGAGAAGGTGAAAGATCAGGTTGCCGAGGCTTGATTTCCCCGCTCCTGTTCTACCCATCAGCGAGATGTTAACCATCTTCGACAGTGACATGGTTTGTTAAATAGTGTCTGTTGTTAGTAAGTCAGTTAGAAGAAGGAAGGAGTAGGAATATGATTGTGAAGGCGAGAGAGCAAAGCTTCTCTCTCACCTTCTCTCTCATGACAAGTCCAAGTGCTGTCTGTCTCTCACAGATTGTGACCAGCTGGGTCTGTCTGGGCTGAAGTCAGTCATGTTCCACGCCACTTTTGTCAATGTTGATCAATCAGAAATCCATCACCCCTCCTCCCCAGACTCAGCTAGACTCAGCTGGGAGATCAGCTTCTCGCCCTGCTGGAGTCGCTCTGTTAGTCGAGCGCGTGGTAGTAGTACCTATCTCTCTAATGAGTCATAGTTGGCCAAGGAAAAAGCAGAGAGGGTTGATGGTCTCGTCTCTCCTCGGAGTCTTCAGGGACAATCACGTGCAAAGACCTTCACTTTGTCTTTCAGGCAAATCCATGCTATACTCTCCTTGTCATTCTATGATTCAAGGTAACAGAGGAGATGGAGCAAATGCTACACCTCATCTTAAGCTACCCACCACCCACTACTGCGAGTAGTGGTGAAGAGGACTATCTTCTACTTCAAATCGACTTTGTACAAGCACTGTCTCTCTCTATCTACTACCTGTCTCCTCTTCCTCCTCCATATCTATATGAAGGATATCACGAGAATGACAACATCTTCTCTAAAAGACCAGCCATCCTTCACATGGACTAATTCGAGTAGAGAGTTGAAGAAGAATCGCTTTTATCCGCTCTCTATTGTCTGCATAGTGGAACAGCAGGAGGAAGAGGAGAGACTGGAGGTTCATGTTAGCAATGAGAAGATCTTCTCTGGTGATCATCTCCGCTCTCTCTGTGAAGACATCTACAAAGCCAGCCAGCCTTCAGACATCTACTGCCTCGTCTTCTGGGAGATCCTCACAGGTAACATTCCTTTCCATGAGACGAGACGGCAGGATGATGTTCGTGATGCAGTGCTCCAGGGAGAGCGTACCTTCCTGCTTCGAGGAGCACGATGATCTGTTTGGCGACTATGTCACGCTGCTGAAGAGGTGCTGGGCTCCTGACCCCTTGTTTCGACCAGGTATCACGCAGGTTGTAGAGCAAGTGGAAGCAATCTATCACCAGCGGTGCTTCTCGATCTTGAGGCAGATTGAGGCAATGAAGGAGATTATTTCCTCGAAAACCACTTCCCGTGGCTTCACTTCCTTCTTCACACTTCCCTCCTCTGCCTCCATGAACAGAGGGAGTGTCTCTGTAAAGAGGAAGGGAGCGAAGGTGATAGCTGTCTTGATCGCCTCGAGAAGAGTGGTGAATCCTGGCTGCTCGTGGCCAATGATGGATGCTTTTCGATCCTTTGGGCCTCCACGAGCTGGGAGCAGGACTTTGGTATGTCCTTAGATTCTTGTCTAGAGTGAGGCGGAGATCGTCGCTGATGGCGTTGAGGCCTTCTTTGCCAGTCGCCTGAAAGAAGTGCGACCTCTTCACCCAAGGCATAGCGTGCTGTGCTTGAATTGTGCTGCAGCCCAGTGGAAATGATGCCCCAGTCCACATTTCCCACTCCTCCTGCCACCACCACAGCTGCGCGTCCACAAGTAATTGTTGATGTAGAAGATGAAGATGTTGATCGCTCTGTCGGTGTAAATGGTGCTGAGGCGATAGAGCCGAGAGGGAGAAGTGAGGGCATGATAACCATGACAAAAACGGCGACGACGACACCGTGCCGGAGGAAGAGCGCCAACAGCAAGCCTCCGTATCTTACGGTTCTTCCGCGTCTCTCCGTGAGAAGGCAGAAGGAGCGGAGAGAAAAGACTTCGTCAGTATGCTATGCTATGCTATGCTATGTTGTGAGGATAGTGGGTGTTGTTGTTTTAGTTGTACGACCAAATTTGGTACAATGAACTTCGCAGTTTACCATCAAGGTGAGGTGCAGAAGCAATGGCGACAAGGCAGGGTCATCATGATTAGCCAATTTCACGGCATCAACTTTCCATCAACATATTACAAGTATTACTGATAGGCATAATATTGCTACCACTACTGCTAACAATGGTCGGAAGATGAGAGGAGGGAGATGTAGGTGTAGAGCCCTGTGCACTGCTGCCTCTACCCTCATATTTAGTGAAAGACTGCCAATGCCGACATCTTCTACTACCACCTCTTCCAAACCACGACCAGAGAAAAAGAGAGAGAGGGACGTCACCTAGGACAGATCATCGACCTGCTTCTCCCTCACTATGATAGATCCATCGTAGATGCAGTCTTGCATGATCTGCTGCCTATCACTCCTTTGTCACATTTCAGGAGATACTGTAGCAGGGCAGGAGAAGGCAAAGGAAGTTCTTCAAGAAGCTGTCTTACTACCTCTTCTACTACCTTGTTCACATATGTCTTACTACCTTGCACCCCTCTTCTTAGTGCTAGTAGCATCTTTTATGAGACTTATTAGAGTTCTGATTCCCCTTATTGGTGGTGTTAGCGTATTATAGCATGCTGACATATGTGCCTAGAAGTTGTCCAGAGTTTGTCCATCATAGGCGTCATCATAAGATTAGCGCACCTTGTCTATTGTCTAATATGGATTGGCAGCCGCGCAGTTAAGGGACTCAATAGCAGAGTGACAGGTTTACCAACAGGTCGCATCTCAGATGTTGTTCTGGAAGGTGAGCTATCTACAGGTTGTATCTATTAGTTTGACGAGTAATTGCAGGATCCATACTCTTTGATTGTTGGTGCAACACTTCCCCTTCCTCCACGAGGTCTACTCTATCTTGTAGCGTCTTTACAACTCGGAATTGTGCAGTAGAAGCAACCACTTTCTTTGCTTTTATCGATCTAACTAATATCTTTGGCGAAAAACTCAAGACAACAGAGACAGCTATCAAATAAAAACGCCTGTACTATTCAGAGTCGGTTTGATAGTTATATACCCTATTGCTCTCCTGTCAATGTTAAGAAAAGAGATGATGATGTTATATATCAGAAGTGAGTGAAGATATCTTATGATTGATGCAGGCATGGCTTGGATAGTGTTTTCATTTAACGATCGGTCATTGAGACTGCTTGGTCTGTTATAGGTAGTGAGTCATGAACAAGACTTCTCCGAAGCGAAGATGAGAGCAACAAGTATCCGAGATGCCCAGAGTATGTCCCTCACTATCCAGATCAAGGAAGCCAATGAGATGCTCTCTGAGGAAAAGCGACACACCGGTGGAGGGAAAAGTACTAAAGTAATGTTACTGAAAAAGAAGGAACGGCAACATTGTCGCCGTCGCCACTACCTTGCCAAGACTAGACTATTGTAGTTTTGTATATTTGTAAGTTAAAGGTCACATAATCAAAATTACTGGAGATCAATTCTACTCCATCTTTGGTAAGCTGCTAACCATATTAGATACTTTCACGTGTATCAAATCGTGAAGTGTCAACCAACCAGAATCGTATATTATGAGACACTTCCACCACTCTCCAGCAATCGCAGATATCAGCTCTTCAGTCAGGAATATCTGTTCCTCATCAGCGGTGGAAACGTAACCACTCTCATCACGGACGATAAGTATCCGTTGTGCACGTTTTCTTCTTCCTTCTTCTTTTCCCAGGATGATCTGTGATCTTCACGTTGTTAATCACGACAGGCTGGGATTCGCGCGTATGCGAGTGTGTGGATGAACTCTCAGAGAACGGAGTTCTGTTAGGGTCTCCACCGAGAAGGTGAAAGATCAGGTTGCCGAGGCTTGATTTCCCATCTCCTGTTTTCCCCATCAGCGAGATGTTAACTGTCTTTGGCTGCGACATGGTTTGTTAAATAGTGCCTGTTGTTAGTAAGTCAGTTAGAAGAAGGAAGGAGTAGGAATATGATTGTGAAGGCGAGAGAGCAAAGCTTCTCTCTCACCTTCTCTCTCATGACATGTCCAAGTGCTGTCTGTCTCTCACAGATTGTGACCAGCTGGGTCTGTCTGGTCTGCGCTGGGGCCTCTTGTATCGGTGTCGTATCGTATCGTTTTGATACCGATACGGTATCGATCGGCACCCCCCAAAAAAACGAGACGATACTAAAGTCGACTTTTGTACTTGAGAAAAACGTGGATTTTTGCTCTTCAACCTTTTGGGAAAGCAAGTAATTAGACTTTAAAATCATGAAATTAGACTATATAAAACCTCCGCCCATCTTTCACATCTTCCTTGAATCACAATTTCTCCGATTCCCTTCGTTCTTGCTCATCTTCAGAAGACGCAAGATGCGGTTTTGCATTTGCCTGACAACATTTGGCTGGCTTATGTGTTGGACCCGTACTACGGGGGTCACCTGATGGTGGACGAGGTGAAGGGCTGCATTGTTGAGAAGCTGAGGAAATGTTACCAGCCGTCGAGAAGCCTGTGACACCTTTCACTGCTACCGCCACTCCGAGTACACCTATTTCTGCTGTGACTAAATCCAAAACGGGTTCGGAGTTGTTTGACGACATGCTTTGTTGCTATTTGTCTATTCCTAAGCTGCCTCCAACGCAGTTGCATGAGCAGGAACCTCTATTGTGGTGAGGAGAGAATGCTTACAAATACCGTGTCTGAGTATGATTGCTCGTAAAGTGTTGTACATTCCTGCAACTTCTGCTTCATCGGAGAGATTGTTTTCCTTGGCTGGACGAACAATTGCTGACGAAAAGATCACTCTTGGTAGTAGCTTGGCAAGAAATTTGATCTATCTCCGTGCTATTTAGGTGCCAACCAATGTTCACTATCCTCTGCGTTCTAGGATTTTGAAAGGACCTCGTGCGGAAGAGAACGAATCTCCTATTGTTGAGATTAATTCATGCTTGAGTCCACCTGTTAAAGCTTGAAATCTTGATAATTACATTTGGCTTTGTAGACGTTAACTTAAGAAGTAAAGTATCGGGTGTCGTATCTAGGGTGGTTCCATGCCCGGGCGCCCTCAGCCCAGTCCCGGGCCCTTGGGCCTAGTTTGGGCCCACGTAGGCCCTGGGCGCCCACAGGCCCATGGGCCTGCGTTTCCACAGTGGGGCCCGATCTGGTAATCTGGCGCCTTTCCGGTAATCTGGCTTTCTATGTGGTGAATGCAGGCCCTTGGGCCTGGGCCTGTGGGCCTAGGGGCGCCCAGATCTGGGCGAGAGGGCCTGCTAAGCCCACTGGGCGTGGGCCTGGAACCACCCTAATCGTATCGAATCTCGGCTTTTTCGGCCAAAAGACCGTTCGGAAAAAGCAGTTTTTGGCAAACAATAGTCCACGAATCGATAGATTGCATGCACTTTCACGGTAAAAATGACCAGTAATTGTGATATTTGGCGATGGTTCATGAGAACCAAGGCCTTCTTTTATGCGAAATTCACACTCAAAACGTGCGTTTCAGTGGAGGCTCCCCGCGCAGAAACTCGCGACCTTTTGGGCTCCCACGGCCATTCCATTCCATATCCTGTTCAAATGGCTTGACCTTTAACTTAACTATTAACTTAACTAAATCTACTCTGTCAAATCATAAAATAGAGATGACAACAACAAACAACAACAAGTTACCTGGTAAAGAGATCATAACAAAGTTTATCCTACCAACTACTAGTAAACAAGATGATCAAGATAAAATAGATAATAATCAAGAAATCCAAATTCCATTATTTGTAGATATGAATGTTGGTATAGGAGGAGATATCTGGCCAGCAGCTCAATGCTTTTGTTCTTGGATGTTCTTAGACATCTCCACTTATCACTTCTTTGCTACCTTATACAATGATAAGAAAATCTTAGAGTTAGGGAGTGGTAATGCCTTAGTGAGTATTTTAATAGAGAAAGCATTTTCTCCTAAAAAAGTAGTGGTGACAGATTTGTTATCACATGTCCCACATATGCAACATAATCTTGAAATGAATTCTTGTCAATATTGTGAGGCAATATCATTAGATTGGTGTAATGAAGATGATAAGTTAGCACACGGTCCCTTTGATGTCATTCTCGCATTAGAATGGTAAGTCAACACGATGTTTTGGTTGTGTGTGTGTGTATGTTGCGTATTGTGTGTGTTTGTGCGTGTCGTCTTTTGTTATGCTAATGCGGTCTTTATCTGTTTGTGTGTGCGTGTGGAATTGGCTAACTGGAAAACCAAATGACACCATAGCTTATATCGTGAGGATCTCTACGAACCATTAATTAAAACAATGCTGAGGATGAGTCATCAAGAGAGTGTCTTCATCATGGGAGTCACTCGTGCTTTTGTCAAACCCAAGTTCTTCACTCTTTTAAAGAGTTACGGCTTTCGCTATCGAAAGATACCTGCTCAGATGCTAGAGAACAAAATGCCTTATGACCCAGCTACAGGACTCTTCATAGTTCAGCGTATAGCAGTGGTTTAACTCTCTGGTAACACATAACATGAGAAGATTATGAAGTTCTGTATGATAAGAAGAAATATACTCAGTCTCGAAGTTAAATGTTCTGTTCTAATGACAAAAAACTATACTAAGTTTCTTCACAATATATGGCTCTCACTTCAAATAGAGAACACTAACACTACACAAGATCTGCCAGTGGATTCATGAACCGACTAGTCGATGTCTTCTTCGTGGCAGAGACACGACTTTCATTCTCACTCGATGAATCTCTTGACATCATTGACTCAAAGGGATTGAAATGCTTCTCATTATTTCCCTGGGAAGATGTTGTAGATCTTCTATCTACTGACTGAGGTGAAGGATTCTCATCCTGTAGATTAAAGACCTTAGCAGCTTTTGCTCCAATATTCTTCATATTATTAGCTCCGGATGTCACCACATTCTGTACTCCTCCTTTAAGCTCACTACCCATAACGTTGACCATGCCCTTGGCAAACTTCCCCACTGTACTGATCTTTTTACCTGTTTGCTGGAAAATCTTTTGAGGGTCTAAATCAGGATTGATTGGAATACCTGGTAGTGGTTTCAAAAGTTGCTGTTCTTGTGTCTCCTCCACATATTCTGCAACTTTGCGTGGTTGAGACTGATTCTTGATGGATGTCCAACGTTTAGTGGCATCTCGTAATTTACTATTTGCATCTGAATAATAGATATCTGAATCTTCACGCAAGCGATCCAGTAAATCCATTAGATTGTATAAGTGCATTCCATCTTCAAGACTTCGAAATCCATTCATTTCTTGATCTCGGGTCTTTTTCAATAATACAGCTAGTTTATCAAGGTTGTCTAAGTTTTCTCTTGATTGAGATAATGCAATAGCAGCAGCTGAATTCATAATTTCTTGCAAAGAAGATTGTGCTTTGATCAAAACTCTTCGACTTAATGGCAGAAATTGACCTTCTTCATTCTTGGGACGGTTCGAAAGAAGTTCTTGTGTAGCTTTAATTCTTCTCGTTGCTTCGGCTTTAAATTCTGGTTTCCCACCTGAATCTCCAAAATGTTGTAAGAACTTATCAACTGATTCTGTACCAGCGACCAGTTTCCTGCGCGCTGCTTCTAGTGCACGACTACTACCCGAACAACTGATATCTGATAAGTTATTAAATACAGCATTCATCTTATTAACATAGTCTGCATAATGCATGGAATCCATGTTATGTTGCTCGCCTTTATTCTCTATTAATACAGCCTGTACATTAAATAAACTTGCAACCATACGAGCCTTTGTTGCTAAGTATTTAGCCTCATAATCTGGTCCTGATCGAGCAGGTTTAAGACAAGGACATAAACCACCAAGAACTTTTGGTGGCATAATTAAGTTCTGATACCATTGTATGGTGTCAATAAGTTTATTTACAAAGTCAGGTGGGAGGGTGTCAGCGAAAGAACGTCCTTTCTCTGCAAATTTATGTAATCTCTTCACTAACAACCCACCCAGTTTAATAATCTCTTCATGTTCAACACCTTGTAACTCTGAACCACCTAATTCAGACTCATAGAAAGTTTGATCTTGTTCTAATTGTGCTAAACTATCTAGAAATACTTGATATCCTTCCATTATTCAATTTTCTTTTATAAACAGAACAAGAACTTTCAATTTCCACACCTCTATCGTAATAGATTAGGAATCAATGGAAGGAAATAAAAAAACAACAGAAAGGAATAATAGATGAAAATAGTTAATAGTTGAGAAGCAAAAGTCAAGTCACTTTGTTTTGGTTAGTCATTCCTCCTCACTTGCTGCTGCTGTGCTGTTGTTGCCCGGTGTGAATCCCAGCAGGGCAGAACGACACACTACTGCTGATGCTGATGAAAGAGGTAAGAGTTATAACTGCGTATATTGAATTATTTAGACCGGAAAGACCTACTTTTATCATCGCACTGTGTGCTTGGTTTGTTGGTTCTGGCTGATACTTTTGATAATAAGAGGCAAGGGATGACTAAAGTAGACTTACAACCTTTAGTTTCGACTGGTAGATCACTGTCTGCTTCTTTAGCAGCTTGGTTATTGGCATTCTTCCATGATCCAAGTTTGTGGGATGCTGCTCTCCGAGAGAACTTCGTTCAAGGCATTCAGGCAGCTTGTGAACAGGCTGAAAGCGATGCGACAACTCCAGTAGAGCCATCCGGTCGTAAAGATCCTCGAATGGACAAGATTAAGCAATTGGAAGTGTCCAATAAAGAGGTGGTGACTATCTACACAGACTATGATGTTGCCAAACATGTCGACCTACAAGATCATCGTATTCAGTTTACTGATGATCGAGAGAACGCAGACTTTCTTCTTTTGACTTCGCAAGTGAAAAACTTCTTAGCAATTCCAATTCATCAACGAGTTGGGCAGTTTCCCTATGAAGGGGCACTCGTAAGGAAGGTGAGCTCCAAATTAGATAGAGTATGCCAAGATTAGCTTCTAGTGATCGTATGAAATCTGCAGGATCTTTTGCCGTTAACGGTGAGAAAGTATTGCTATGTTGAAGGTAAAGCGCCTGAGTGGTGGCATCCTTACTTCGACCTGCGAACAGAGTTCCATCTGTTCGCTCAAGAACATCGTCGTCGACAGGAGACAGGAGCAGAGAATCGCTGGATCATCAAACCTGCCCAAGGCACAAGAGCTTTAGGTCATCGTGTAATTGCAGATGCAGGAATTGAAGGTTTGCGCCATGCAGCGGCAGTGACTCCTCTGCTTTCCGATGACCTATTGCAGGCCTTGGTAGGGGCTCGTTCTACCGAAGACCTAGCGAAGATTGCCAAGATTAAACGTGAGATTGTTCCTTTTGATGGATCTGATCGAATTGCTCAATTATTTGTGGAGAATCCTCTTCTAATTGGTGGTCGGAAGTTCGATATGCGTTATATCGTCTTTGTTCGAAACTTCTTCCCTCTGGAAGGTGCAGTGATTTGCTCGTTCTTGTTCTTCGTTAAAATTTGTTCTCTAGTCATAGCTCATATTTGCTCTCATTCCTTGTAGCTTACACTCATCAGATTCGCTATGGACGTCTTGCCAACAAGCCCTACAGTGTTAAAGACCTTGGTGACTGGCAAGTTGCGCTAACTGTATGTGCCTACGACGAGGACGAAGAAATTGCCAACAAACAAGAGCGTGCCTTTTATACGGATTTGGAAAAGAATATGGAAGAGCAGTACGGACCGAATAAAATCGATATTGAAGAGATGCATCATCGTACCTTAAAGATGTTGCGAGAGCTCTTCACGGGTGCTGGCAAGGAAATTGGTACCTGGCCAAATAGCTCAGCATACTATGCGGTAGATTTAATTTATGAAGGCCCACCTAGTGGATACACAGAAAAGTTTACACCTCAACCCAAGTTGCTAGAGGTAAACTTTATGGGTGACTGGCATGGTGTTGAGAGTGCTGTTGGTGATCAACTGCCATTGTACCATCAATGGGCTACCGATCTCTATTTAGCGTTGGCTTATCCAAATTCAAATGCTCTCCCTAATGATCGTTTGATTAGATTGTAACTTTCTCTTTCGATGTTAAATAACTGAGCCCCCCCAAACCCGACATTGAAGCCAATAACTACTAGAAGGTATTGTTAATAATAATGATAATTAAACTTCTTGAATTAAACTGTAATTTGTTGAGAAAATTAAATTTCTTTCTTAAACATGGCAGCGTGCTTCAAGCAATTGTTGCTGTCATGACAAACCCTCCACAATTCCACCATTCCACCATTCTTCCACTCTATTCCACCGTCAATGGGTCTGTGAAGTTAAAGCTGGTAGCCGTTGATCCGCAGAACGGAACAGCCCGCGCGTGTCAAGTGAGCAGCAGTGACAAACACAGCAGCAACAAGACCTCACATATGAGAATAGAATTTCCTGCTTTGTCCTCTATAAATAAAGATCCTCCTCTTCGTACCTTCCTCTATTGATTCATTATGTCTAGAATGAGATCTTGTAGAAATAAAAATTCTTCTCAAAATCTTGCAAAGACAGCAACAACAACCACAAAAAATAAAAAAGGGTCGAATAATCATCTTCCTAAAGTCGAATCTACTGAAAATAGTGAGAAAGAAGAGCCTGCACCAGAAGAGGAAGAAGAAGATTCACCTTATATTTCTCGACCTAAGAAAAGATCCAAGTCTAGAACAGCTGCTGAATCAGCCTGGTCAGAACTTTATGATAGGAATATTAGTGGAAAGAAAGAAGAACTTCCTCTTGTTATTGTGGATAAATTTATGGAATTCTGTGGATCAATTTTGAATCGTGATATCTTATTGAATGTTATTCATGCAGTACGTGAAAATTATCAAGATAATAATTATCATAACTTTGAACATGCATGTCATGTTTTCTTAAATTGTGCCTTTATGCTAAATGAAGTTGTTGCTGAACTTAGTCTATTGGAACAATTCTCTTTATTGTATGCAGCATTAATTCATGATGCAGGTCATCTTGGAGTTCCTAATTTAGCTTTAATTCAAAGTTGTCACCCATTGGCACTTAAGTTTCATGATCAAAGTGTAGCTGAAATGAATAGCTTAACAGTAGGTCTTGAATTATTAGCTAAACCAGGAATGGATCTATTAGAAAAGCTATCAGAAGAAGATCGTGTTATATTTCGTAAGAATGTAATTGATATTGTTTTGGCTACGGATGTTGCTGATACATACAAGAAACGTTTGATTTATCTGAAACTAGAAGATAATTCAGATGAAGATGTTGGTTTAGATACAACTACTCCAGCTGGTCGATTAGCATTATTATGTATCATTATGCGTGCTTGTGATGTTGCCTCTAGTATGCAATCTATTACCACTTCTGAGATATGGTCAAGAAACTTCTTCTTAGAAGTCTCCTTAGCATCTTATGATACGGAAGAGATTTTACGAGAAGAAAGTAAGAAATATTTCAATGGTCAAATTATCTATATGGAAGGACATTCACTCATTTTGATTGTAAAGTTGCAAACAACTCAAGCACTGAAACCAGAATTTACGGATATTCTCTTGCAGAATTTTCAAACGAACTTGTCAAATTGGAGAGAACATGGATTAAGTCTTTTAGATTCTTGGACAGCTATGGCTATTAAGAATATGAAGACAAAGAAGGATAAAAATAATCGTATCAGACGTTCTTAATAGATTATTAGTGAGTTGTTGCCTGTATAAAAGTTCAAAATTGTTGCAAACGCCCACCCTTGCTTTACATATTCTATGAAAAACCATGAAATCTATCATAGAATGTACTAGTACTCTTTATTCTCTTGGTATTGCCTTCCCTTCTCCTTCTCGTTTAATTTTTTGCAAATGAAATTACAAGATGCTTGAAAAAATTGTTCATGAAAGTTTGTTTTTCTTTTCTGTTCATTGAGTGAGGCTTGGCCCGAGGTGTTGCTCGTCATTAATGCATGGGGGGACCCTTCTTATCTGGAGATAGTATGCAGCAGGGAGAGAGAGAAAGTAGTTGTAGTAGGAGGTGATGGGATTATTGTCCTTGTGAACAATTCTATTCTACTTCTTCTCTATGGTTATATTCATCCTTGCTGCTGCTACAACTCCTTCTCCTTCTCTCTTTTTCTTTCTTAAATACATTGTGCTGTTCTTAATTGTGTCGATTTCCCGATGCTCTGTAAGGTTATTTCTTTGCTAACTGAATTATTCAAATTTTGAGATTTTGCATCTTTTTTCAAATAAAACAAGGCCTTTCACATCATATCGGATATCAAATAAAATATTTTAGTTTTGTTTCAGTTATTCTGTCTGCCTGGTAGCGGCAACAGCTGCTGGCTGCTGCTACAGTAGGGTGGGGTTACACTCCAACAAAAATAACAACAATTTCATCATTATTATCATTAATGAAGTATGATAATTATATCTTTTTAGCTTTCATCATAAAACCAGTTGTTTGACAGTAAGCACAACCAACTGATCTTAATCCAACACAAGTTGGACAAGGAATGGTTCTTCCATCTCCCATTTCAACCTTGCCAGTACCTGAGCAAGCATAGCACATCACTCTTCCCAAACTATTGCAATGCCTGCAAGCTTTCTGCTCATAGCAAAATATAGTAAGAACATGACCTTCTAATAAGGTAGAATAGACTTACCGATAGCTTCCTTGGGTCTTGTTCAATAGGACTTTCAGCACGCATCTTCTCAAGTTCCCACAATGGTTTAAAGTCTATTTCCCAATTATCACCAAACCGTGCCATGGGATCTTTCTAAAATAACAATAACCATTAAGTTAGATAGATAAGACTAAGAGGATGGTACTAGTAGTAGTAGTAGTCTAAGGCTTGGCTTACAAAGGAATAGGCATCGTTATACTCTTCTTCAGCATCTTTTTCATCTTGTATCTTTCTTGCTTCTTCATCTAGTTCATTTCTCCTTGATCTTGATTGTCTTATCTTTCTCATTCTATGTACATCTACTACCATTTCTGTCATATTTTCTGGTACATAGCATCTAGAAGAACAAGCACGCACAGTAACAAAACCAGGTCTACTACCCTCTGTTGCTGTCTCCACGACAAAAGGATCTTGAACATCACATGTACATGATCCACACAAACCCGTCCTACAGGCTCTTGGTAGACCAATACCAACAGTGTCACTGACAGCTAATAGACTGGACCCAATCTCTACTCTTTCTGCAATGACATCTTTTCCAGATGGAGTGTTAATGAATCGAACTGTGATAGTACCTTCATTGCTATAAGATGATGACCGATCATCACTTTGCATGAGTGTTATGGTAGATGACCTGTCTATGTTAGCATGTGACCGCCACCGTAACTTCATCATAGTGGTAGTGGGGACGATGACAGGTTTTCTTGGAAAAGCAAATGCTTGACAAAGAAAGAAATGACAATAGAGAAAAGTCAACATAGTAAGAAATGAGTAGATCATGATTGATTCTTGTGAATTCTTTCACAACTTCTAATCAAGAGGATGAGCAAGAGGGAATCTCCTTCGTGTGATGAATGAAGTGATCAACAATGCTGCCAAACCCCAACCCCTCCAATGCAATTTCATCACTGCCAACATTCCAAACTTCTGGCTAACTGGGTTATTATCTACCCCACGCTTGGCAATAATCTTTCGGTTCAAAAACTGTTCATTGCATCCATCCAACATGTTTCCTGAGGTTCATTCATCTTTTTTCAATTAATCAAAAGAAGATTGATTTTGAAGAACTGAAAAAAGTGAAGGAGATATCATAATGCTTCCTACTGACCATCATTCAAATCCTCCTAGTAGTCCTACTACTGCTACTATCAACAACAATCATCATCCCAATCGTAATCCACATTATGGTACCTTATCCATCATCCCTGATTATGAGATTGATCTCTTAGAAGATATCGAGAATGAACCTGCTCCTTTCCTAACACCTCATCATAAACGATGGAGTGTCTTAGAGAAGTTAAATAAGAATTATTGTTGTCGTATACGAAGTTGTCATGATTTCTGGAAGATTTTCTCTTGTAAATGTATATTTTCTATTTTAATGTTAATTATTTTTGTTATTCTATCTATTCTCTTAACAGAGGCAGTCTTTTCTAGTAATAATTCGTTAATGACTCCTAATTATGATTTTATTGTTGTGGGTGGTGGTGCAGCTGGGTGTATTATAACACGGAAACTGGTAGATGCTGGTGCTAGAGTATTACTATTAGAGGCTGGTCGTATTACACAGTCTACGCTTAGTCCAGATGGTGGACAATTGAATAACTTTGATATTCCTTTACTATGGTCTGTAGGCCAACAGCTCGCATCATATAGATGGAAAGGCAATGAGAATATTAATCTGAACAGAGGATTAGGCGGAAGCGAAGTCTTCTCTTCTATGATGTATCTTAGAGCCTTACCCAATGATATTAAAGAATGGGATTTGCCTGGATGGTCATGGGAGCGAATTCTTGAAGCCTATCAATCCACGTCATTTCCCACTCAGGCTCAGGATGAATCTCTTTTCACAGCTTCTCAATATCAAGATGGGTTGGCCTCTGCCTTTATTAGAGCAGCAGAATCATCAGGATATAATGCTATCAATGACTTCAATGACCCTAGCAATTCTCGGGAAGGAGTGGGTTATTGGAATTTTACTATTCAAAATGGGGTGCGTATGAGCAGTGCGAAAGCCTTCTTAGCTCCTTTAATAGGTAATTCAGCTTCTTTGACATTGCAGTTAAACGCTGTTGTTACCAACATATTGATCAACACCTTTGATGCAAACAAGTTGTTTCAAAGGAAAACGCTCGTTAAACCAATAGCCTATGGTGTTCAATACGTTCAAAATGGTCAAATAAAGCAAGCCACACTGGCATATAGACGAGGAATCAGTCAAAAGATCGACTTTGATGGGAAGAGACGTATTATTTTAGCTGCAGGACCAATAATGAGTCCGAAGATACTGTTGAATAGTGGTGTAGGAGATGTAGATACTCTATCGGCTGGAGGGATTGATGTAGTGGCAGAGAATGCTAGAATAGGGAAAGATCTGTCTGGTCAAGTTATGGTTTCGTTGATCTATCCTGTCAGCATGTTACTTGCTTCCAGGTTTTCTTCGATGTACGATTTACCTTCTGAATGGATCAATTACTTTGGAGCTGCACTTGGGGGCGGTACTTTTTCTGAATGGAAGGATAGCGATGGTGAGTACCAGCTCGGAGTTTTAGGTACTCCAGGCTTTAGTGTGGGGGCATTTCTAACTTCGCCTTTGGTGGCGGAGGAGATAAATCCCCGTCCTGACGTACAAATCATCGTCCACCCAACGGTAAGCATTTTAATACTGTTTGAGCATACAGCTTATTCTAACCAATAGAACGTCGTTAAGGCCCCCTTGACAGCTTCTCAGAAAGAATCTCTCTATCATTTCAGCAACACGAGTTCTGCGTTGTCTATATCCATAATTCTATTGAGGCCCGAAGTTAGACGAAAGGTGAGTCACTGTTAATGAGAAGAAGGTATCTTAAGCTAACACTTTTATTTAGGTATTCTTAGAACCTAATGAAACCGATATTCAGCGCCTACCAGGAATATATCCGCCAGAAGCTTCTTTGAGCAGCCACGATGTAGACACGCTTTCATGGGCTGTCGAAAAGCTTCGGCTAATTATGAAAAGCGATCCT
The DNA here is from genome assembly GCA_015146655.1 of Ochromonas danica. Lineage (NCBI taxonomy): Eukaryota > Chrysophyceae > Chromulinales > Chromulinaceae > Ochromonas > Ochromonas danica. Next base: position 25,981 of record VKHL01000122.1, read on the forward strand.
TTACCGTCAATGGTTGGCCCAGAATTTGCTCCTGGTGAGGATATTGTTGATGACGCGCTCACTGAGTGGATACAACACGAAGCAAAATTCGCAGGCCAATGGGTGGGGAGTTTGCGTGCTGGTAATGATCCTGGTTTATCCGCGGTGGATCCTCAACTGTCTTTGCGAGGAGTGGATGGAATCAAAGTGGCTGGTGAGTGGCTGCTGCCTTGTAGTTCGACTTGTTTAGTCCCTCATATTTTCTGTTTATTCACTTTGTCTAGATGCTTCGATCATTCCATCACTCCCTGCCACCAGTACTATTCAAGCGACTGTACAAGCAGTAGCTTCCATTGCGGCAGATATCATGCTAGATTAGACTCATTAGATAGAGAAGTATAGGTTGAAGAATTTCCTGTTCCACGTTTCCATAAGCAATCCCTGGAGATAAATTATCTTCTTTGCGCGATGCTTAAGAAAAGTGACTTATGATAGATTAACTTCCTTTCTATCGTATGTGTTCAACCCCACTTGTACGATTTGTACCATAGATATCGGCTGAGAAATCTTAGTGTGTTTCACGGAACAATAGCCACAGGTAATTTATTAACGTTAAAAAAATATGAACATCCAATGCATGCAAGTGTGGAAGAATGGGCAAAAAAGGGGAACTCACACTACGGATATATGAGATGATAAAATCCATCATTCAGATTGAAAGTACAAGCTGCTTAGATAGGATCGCGTGGGTCACAGGCAAGGAGGACAAGCACAACTTGTGCAGCAAACAAAAGTTGATTTACATTATTTACGCCATTCTTGGCAATCGAATTCGACGCGGTAGATCTCTCAACTCCTCAGGAATGTGGTTTGTGAGACCGATGGTTGTCGCAAAGATCAAATCCAAATCAAGCCAGCGTGGTGCTGGCTTCGAAGGACTGGCATCAATATCTAAAGGCAGATGACCATGTGTATGGAGGCGCTTCATATATTCATAGCCAATGTCCAACATGGTATACATATCATTGGGAGTTATCAAGTTCAAAAAGTTCCCGGATATGCCACTCATGAAAACCTCATCATCTCCATAATCTATCCATGTAACATCATCAGCCACTACATTATCTGGGAAAGGTAATCCACGGAAGCGATCTTTTGTTACAAAATACCAAAAGGATCCATCCATTACCGATTGACCTCTATACTGTGTTAACGGCCTTCCATCCAAGAAGATCGGGATATGGCAACTGGCAAGAATTGCGTCAATAAGATCCTCTTTACTGACAAATCCAGACAGTAGCTTGGGAAACCTCCACGATGGTGTTACAGAGATATGGAGATTCTTCACAGTTGACATGGAGATTTCATCAGGGATCATCTCTTCTAACCAGGCTCTCAAGATTGTTCCCCAAATACCATAAATTCCATTCTCTCGATCATAGATGTCATAATCAGAGACAAGCTTCTCTGCTAGTTTAGCTCCATCGTTTACGTTAGTTTTTGTTAATAGAAGAGTTGCGCTGATCGAACCAGCACTAGCTCCCATAATAGGAATATCTTCTAGAACCTTCATATCACAATGCTCCTGAAGATATTGGACAGCACCAAGCTGCCACCAGATATACATACCAGCTCCTGTGAAATAGAGAGACTTCGGCTTGATCAAGGAGGAGGAAGGAGAAGAAGGAAGAGAATGGAGAGAAGGAAAAGGAATCTTGGAAGGAGTGGGGAATGTCAAGAATTGAAAAGCTACAACTTGATAGGAAACAAGAAGTAGAAAGACATGGATGATTTGAAATGTTATAGAGATGGGTTTGATCTTCATTTCGAGTGGACTTCACTGTTGCCTTCTATCTCAATTCCAAATTCGGGTGGAATAGGAATGAGGTGAGAGAGGAGAGAGATGATGACCAGCAGCCATAGATTCTCACCGTTTTCACCACAACCCACTGTACACAAGCACTTCCTCATCCCTTACTCCACACCTCTTTCTCTTCAAAGTCAAAGCACATTAACTTAAGAGAAACTGTTCATAGGAAAAACTTTTCACTAACGAAATTCCGATAACGAAAACGCCGAAGCTCGCCAAAGACTTGGAGTCGGCTTTAGCTTTGTCCCTCTCACCAATTTTATTTTGGAAAATGCTTGCCCAGCTAGGCCAAGTTCATCCAACACCGCCATAGCACAACCAAAAGGTCACTCTCTTGTGGCTGGTCATCTTCAGGACAGATCTTTTCAAGAAAAAACATTTTGTTTGCGATGTCGATGGTAGTTTATATCCCAACAATCTTAGAGGCCATTAGTGCTATCATGAACTATTTCTCTGGTTTGTCACAAGCTACAAGTGTTGATAATTTAATTGACGATTTGGAAAACGCGGTACGAAGATGTACCTATGAAGGAAAACGTCTCTCACCACTACAGGCCAACGACATCAGAGTAATGTGGACCAGACTTATTAGAAACAATCGATTTGATAACTATCAACTCGAGCGTCTCGCTGAAATCAACGAAGATATTGAATCATTAGGAATCCGCTTGACGGCACAACCGGAGAGGAGAGGTATTTTTCAAAGTTATATCAAAAAGTAAGCATTGTTGTTGTTTTGAACTACAGTTCATAAAGTTTCGTTGCTGCTCTTTCTTCTTTCGAGCCGTTGTCTCCATTTTGGAGGTTTTCATCATTAAGTTAACCTAAGCTGCCTGCCTAAATACCTTTTATTCTTGGCAAAAAGTGACACTTCGTATTCAACCAAGATTTAGATTAGAAATAGATTTATTTCAGATAGATACAACATTCCTGACGCGAGCAGACTTTTCAAGAGATTTTCGAAAGAGTACCTATTTCAAGAGAAAACTCATTCTCATTCACATCTCCTAACAGATGATTTCATTCACATTTCATTGACTGTCACATTTCATTGACTGGCGAAATGAAAATGATACAGGAGCATGTATAATTCAAGGGGATCCCAAGGAGGTTTTGGGTTATAAACATGCTAATCTGACGACTTGCACGAACAATTTGGTTTTTTTTGCACGAACAAACAACTTGCACCATCCAATTAACTTAAGAGAAATGAAAGGATTTCTCGATTCTCTTGTCTTTTGATCCATCGTCTTTTGACCCAAAAAAAGCTGACCAGGAAGGAAAGGAAGGAAAGGGTCAAAATCTGGAGATGACCTGTCGAGGCAATGATGGAAGGGGATGAATTCATTCTTTATTCTTCATTCTCACAACCTGTTGGACAGACTAAGGACTGCTGAGAGGTACAGTTGGTAGAAGATGCTAATCGAGCTTATCTTAGAGAATGAAGGTCTTGGAGTGAATTTACGTCCAATCCTTGGTTATCGTGGAGCTTATGTAGACTCTTTCTATCGTTCACAATATAATGAAATCCTACCCGCTGAGCGATCTGGAACACTACAAATTGGAGATGTTCTCATCTCTATTGGCTCTTTACATGTCCTAGAAGAAAGCATAGAGACGATTCAAATGCTTCTACGGAAGATGGCACGTCCTCTTATTTTAATCTTTCTTCGTTCTCTTCTTCTTCCTGATTCAACTTCTTCTTCTTCCAAATTCACTTTGAAAGAAATGATTAAAAGTCCTCTTAATCGTATATGGGTAAAGAAATATCTACGTCATCATCGTTTTTATCATCAAGATCAAGAAGAGTGGCGGGTCTTCTCTCGCTTACAAGAGCTCTCCCTCGCCCTAACAATAACTGCCCCACACTACCAGGGGACTAAGCAACATCACCAGCTAGGGCTAGGGAGACTTATTACTAGTTTGCGTGGGGAGGTCAGTGAATTAGTCTCTCCCTATCTTTTCCCTCTGCCTGCTTCTCTCATGCGATTAGATAACAATAATGACAATGACAATGAGAATGATGGTGGTGGCGGCGGTGGGAGTAGTAGTAGTAGTAGTAGTTCTAGTAATGACCCAGAAGATGATCCTGTCCATACTTTGTTGACTATCTTGGAATCCACTTGTGAAGTTTTATTAAAGCGAGGGATTGAGAATGTGTTAGAAGGATTCTTATCATCTGACATGTGTCATCGAATGTATGCTTTCTATTACCGCAGTCCAACCTTCCAATTTCTCTCTTTACAAGAGATCTTACAATGTGAGATGACAACCTTCTTCCTCTATATCTTTCTTAGTCGCTATCATCATCATTATCGTCTTCATAATTGGTGTCTTGATCAATGGCCCAGATCATCCCTTGATGAAGAACAGAGACAGGTAGGAACTATCTCTCTATATGCTTATAATAGAGTCTTGTTCTCCTCTGATCTCTCTCTGTGTCTTTTGATTAAGATACTCTCGGAGATGTTGAAGTTTGGCTTAGTGAACAAGTTTTATCAAAGTGAGCTTTACCAATTGTTAATCTTGTCACTCGGTCCTTACCCTCAAGCCTCCGCGGATCTTCCTGTAAGTGGGGGATCTCTAACATTGCCAAACATGTCCGATAAAGCGACTATAGCGCAAAAGCTAGCTGGTGCTTCTTCTTTGTTGTTGCGCTATTTGCCGAAGCATTGCTCTCTCCACTTTATTACATCCCCCTCTCTTCATTGTCCTCCTCCTCCCGCTTGTCAACTGCTATCAACTCATAAAGATGTACTATTGTCAACGTGCTTTGACTTGACTTTTGAAGGGCAGAAGATTAGTCATTGGAATGGATTGGAATGGAATCTTGAAAATTCCTTAACGAAGATTGATGATAAAGATCATGACAATACGGATGGAAGTGATATGCTAAGCTTGGTGCGGGAACGATTAGGCAACCTCGTTGAGGACTTCTTGACATACCTCAACACACAAAAGGAGTATGGGAGTCTTTGTGCACATCTGTTCTACCTTGTGCTTCAGTATAAGGGTCAGATCTATACCTCTTGTGTTGCTTTACAGCAGACAACTACTACTGGGCTGAATGAGCTCAAAACTGCCGTTGATAGCCTTCTATCTGAGCCTGAGAGCTCTTCAGCAAAACCATGCAAATCAGACGCTGATCTACCTTCGGTTGTCACAACTTCCAGCACCCCTCCAGTTTCCTCAGACATCTCTTGGACAGACCATTTAAAAACTACTGCCATGAATGGTTCCCAGCAGTTCATTCAATCCTTTGCTTTACGTGCTGCGAAGGGCATACAAAACTTTTCTCCTTATAATCTTCCATTTCCTTTATCATGGAAGACGGAGGCTACAGAAGGAGCTTCTAGCAGTTCCACGGAGCAGATCGAACCTAATTTTTCAAATGCCATGCAAGGAAAGGGAAATCGATTTGCTGACGGAGTGAAAACTCATTTTAAAGGTTCGATAGTTCTTGTTCCTTCTGTTTCTTGTGATATTGAGGGAATTGATTCTTCTGGATTGATCACCAATCAGCACTCCCTGGACTCACTGCGTGTACTTGCGACTCGCCAGTTTAACCCATCCTCATCGTCGTCATCATCTGCTGTTGCTTTCAGTGAGGATATTAGAGGATCCATGACCTGGGAAGTAGTCCTGGACTTTCTTCGACCGTTTGATTTGCATATACTATTACATGCTGTGCTTCTTGAAGCCAGGATTATCATCCTTGTTAGCGATGTTGTTGACTTGAATCTTTCCTTTCTTTTGTCTAATTTTCTGCAAGAGACTATCCAGCCCTTGCAATGGCAGCATATCTACGCCCCCACCATACCACTCATTACAGCCGCACAACTTTTAGCATGCCCTGCACCATACCTATTGGGAACCACCAAAGAGACGTTTGCTACGTTCCTACGTGACTTACCTCGAGGGCAGTGTATTGAAGATGCAGTTGTGGTGGATCTGACCGAAGCATCTTCCAGTGTATCATTTCTTGGACTGAACAAACTCACTGCAGCCATGACGGCATTACAGTGTAATAAGGATCGTATCAATGTTCCCTGGTTAGTGAAGAAACTCCAAGAGGTCTTAGAACCTCATCTGTGCTCTTGGCGAAAGTTGTATCAAGTGTCAAACGTTCATGACGATAGTTCAGGCGAAAGCACTGTTTCCTCGTCGGTTTCCAGCTCAGACCTTGAAGATCTCACTTCACGTTTTCCAATGCACTTGCTTCTTCGACCTGCTGCTAATGTTGATATCTCAGGTACCAGAGTGAAGCGAGTGCTTAACATTTGTCAGCACTATGTCCAGTGTCTGTTATCTGGTATTCGTCACTGTTGTTATCCTGGCCAGCTTCCTACTACCATTCGACGCAATGGTCATCGGAGATCAGCGGACGCTCGAGGTAAGGAACAGATGGAAAACGCTGATAGTAGTGAAAACGACGACCGCGACGATGATCGAGAAGTTGTCTCTCAAGAGTCTGTCATCTCTAAAGAAGATTCTTCTCCCTTAGAAACTCTAACATTTGTCCCCTCCGCCGTGGAGGATGACCGCCAGCTGATTTTTGAGGACTGTGTGCTCTTTGATGAGGAGATGTTTATGGATCTTAAGGCAGCTCAGTCATTGTTACATCCAATCCATTCAGGCCACCGACTGCGATTCGCCGATGACTTTTTGAAAGCATTCTTGCGCGCACAGTGTCTTGCCAATTTCCTCAGTCTACCTTCTTGATCGAAGAAAAGCAATTCTAGGAGCCAATCGTTTTCCTTTGGGAAGCTACAGCGAAGGTTTGGAAGAAAACAAGCAACATCAGAGTTAAAGTATTTGTTGTGATAAAGCGAGGTGCTACTTTGTTTATCGTGCTTCGTGAATTAGGTGTATTAAAAGCTAACTCAAACAGTTCCACTACTCCATTCTGCGACACAAGCGCTCTATGAGATAAGCTAAACCAGTGTTGGCAGCAAGGATACCCAGGAAGTAGATCTGAAAGTCTCTGGTGGGCAAGCTCACAAGTTGGAGAAGGTCGTTCAAAGGCTCAAATTGCCCTCCCACAACAATCAACAAGGCTGCATAGACAGCCTGCAGTAGCCACCAGAAGTACTTGTTACTACGAAGGTCTTCCATATAAGGGGGTCCTCGATAGTTCACCCAGAAATTGTTCACTTGCATGAGGTTAGACAAGACAAACATTGCTGTATTAACCAAATTAGGACTAAATTTCCCATCAGGAAGCAGGTGGTGATCAAGATCAGGATGAGCATAAGCTTCACAGAGCTGCATGGTAACCCACATACTCAGCAGGTGAGTAACAAACTGACCCAAGATTGACCAGGTGACAGCCTGGCTAAACACAGAGGAAGGTGGGCGACAATCTGAGATATCTAACAAGGGCTTAGCTTGAGATAAAAAGAAGAACAAAGTTGCTACTACTAATCCAGAACAGGTCATTTGAGTATCACCTTGTTTTAATCCCTTAAGATAGAGGGAAGACATCATGAAAGCAGATGCCAAACAATTCAAAGCCAACACTTTATAGACTTGGATAGTAGTGACCAAGGTACATCGGCCTTGACGAATAATGGTCAAAACACAATCAACAGAAGTTCTCTTTGATGTAAATGGGGAGGCGATCGAGGCATCACCAAGTTTAACTAAAGTTGGATCTTCTTCATGGGCCTTTAATTCCAACATAGCACGAGCCATACGATCTTTGGAACTCATCTTACTCTTTTTCTTTCCTTCTGTACCATTTGAAATAACAGCAGCTGCTGCTTGTTCAACTTTGCTCTCTAATTTAGGGTTATTAACAATCGAAACTCCAACATGAGCAGCTTTAAGTGCTCCCACATCATTTGTTCCATCTCCACACATTAAGGAGAAGACACCAGATTCATTGTAAGACAAGACAATACGTTCTTTCTGTTGAGGTGAAACACGAGCAAAGATGGAGATATGAGGACAGACAGACTTTAAAGACTCTACAGGCAGGAGATCCATGGCTGGACCAAAGACACAAAGCGTATGCTTCAATGCCAAGTTAGAGACTTCAGAGAGATTAAAGTCACGATCTTCTACATCTCTAACTGGTGATGAAAGCTCTGTTTCAGCATCAATTGTTCTCCAGACTAGACTTTTCCCATTCTTTTCAATACCTGTAAGGACAAGAACAGGCTTTTGTGTTTCTACCATAGCTAATCGACGTGCTACATTAGCTGCAGTATAAACACTATCACCCGTGATCATTATCGTCTTATGTTGAGAATATTGTAATTCTCTTATAACACTCTTTGAATCAGCTTTCAAATCACAATCAAAGACAAGGAAACCTGCTAAATGAAGACCTTTCTCTGCTTCATTACGAACCATCTTCTGTGGATTTTCTTTGTTAAGTACAGGACGATAGGCAAGTGCTAATACTCGTTTACCAGATTTCATAAACTTACTATAGACAGTTGCATAATCTTTTGGAACAATCGCTAAGAAATCTTTTAACACTTCAGGAGCTCCTTTAGTGAAGACATAACTAATCTCACTATCTTGACCATCTTCTCTTTTCTGTGTTAAAGTAACAATCGAACTCATACGTTTTAGTTCACTATTGAAAGGATAACGTTGACGAATCATTGCTTGTACTGCCATTTCATCATGATGTAGAGTATGTGGAGAGAATTGGTTATGACGTTGTGACTGTGAGAGACCTTTAGATAAGAAAGTAAATCCAGAAGTAGTAAAAGCTGCAATCTCTAAAGGATCTCCCAATACTCCATTAGTATCCTTCTCACTCAATGGTTGTTGTCCACCACGTAAATAGGCACGTTTATGAACTAAATCATGACAACAACCCATAATACATTTCACTAAATCTGTAGCACAATCTGTATCAAGTAGATCACTATCCAATTCTTCTTCCTCTTTGTTATCATTATTACGGTCAGTGTTTTGTGGATGGAAAAGAGAGATTTCTTGAGGTGCTGCAACACCTTTCAATACCATTTCATCCTTCGTTAGAGTACCTGTCTTATCAAAGCAAACAACATTCAACTTGCCAGCAAATGAGATACGGAATGGTTCCGTACAAAACACCATACTTCTTACTAAAGCAGCTAATGAATTAGTAATAGCCAAACTTAATTCCATGGGAAGTTCAGGAGGAACAACAGAAGTGATAATCATAATACAATGTAAAGCTAAGCGAAACTTGTTACGTTGACTATCTTGTAGACCAGCATATAATACCCAAGTAGCTGCAACTAAGGCAAAGAGAACAAGTACACCAATGAAGACAAACGTCTCTTTACTTGTTGCTGCAATACCTTCTGTAGCAAATAGAATCTTTCTCATTAACTCTCCTTGTGTTGTAGCAAATCCTGTTTTCACAACAAGTGCAAGACAACCACCATCGGGTGGATCAGATACATTAGATAGTTTACTTGTTGTTGTTGTATTTCCTGCACTACCTTCAGTAGAAGGATTACTGTGTTGTTGTAAGAGAGTACCTCCTAATAAGGTATGACGACTCCATAAAGTAGTTTTAGTAAGATCAATTTCATTTCCTGGTTCACTAACTGCTGATAACATTGATTCTTTCACTTTTGGTGTTGATTCTCCTGTTAACATGGCTTCATTTACTACACAGTTACCACGAATTAATAAGGCATCACATGGAATAACTTTGCCTTCTTCTGATGAAATAGATGGCTTTCCTGATGCTTCTGTAGCATAAACATCAATAGCAGGGTCTGAAGTTAATGAAATTAGATCACCAGGTACAATAGCATCTGATGAAATAACACACCATTTCTGATTACGATAAACACAGATTTGGAAACCTGGTCGTCTCATATTTCTTAACATTAATACATTATTTTGTCTTTGACTACACATGACACCTTCAAAGACTAATAACATCATTAATGTAAAGATTGAATAATACCAATAATCATCTAAACTCCATAAGAATAGACATAATACTTGGAAGACAAAGAAAGGTGCTACCAGATGTTCCATATAGAGATCTAAGAAATGTGGGATAGGAATATGAAATTCATTTAATCCCCATCTTCTTAATGATAATGCAATAGCAATATTTTCTTGATGTCCTTGCCAATTCTGTAAATCACCTGCAGTGAAGTGTATAGGATAGGATAGACGATGAAAAGACGACTTTGTCTGTTGTTGTTGTTGTTGTTGTTGTGTAGTAGTAGGGGTGGTGTCATAGTAATAGGTGACTTCTTGATATTGAAAGAATTCAGAAGTTAAAGGAAATCCTTGTTGAAAGATTGTCACTCTAGCATTAGGAGGGAGTTGTTGTACACGTAAGACAGGGACAAGACGATCTTTCCCAGCATTACGAGCAGCAATCACATGTACCCATTGAGCTGCTTGTAGACTATTCACTGAAGTTTTACCAAGAAAGGTACGGAAAGAAACTGAAGATTGTGCAAAGAGGAAGATTAATAAATGAAAGACTAATCCTAGAGGGACTAGAATTAATCCAAAGAGTTTCATAGTGACTATCTTGTTTTCATTATTATCGTCATTACTGTAATAGGCTGTTAGGAGACCAAAACTATAAATAAGAAGAAATGGCCAAACATCCCATCTAGAATACCAAGGAGATTCTCTGTATAGTTTAACCTCTTCAATGAGGCCATCTTGTACTGTAATCTTCATGACTGACTGACTGATTGACTGACTGACTAACAGACTGACTTCTTGTATTGGAAGATAATGTGATGTGATGTGATGTGACTTGATATGTCTGGATGTGTCTTCTTCTTCTTCTTCTTGTGGTCTGCCTCTCGTCAGCAGCTGCTGCCTTCTCTCTTAAGTTAACCCTCAGACTTTGTTAAGTTAAGTTAAGTTAAGTTAAGTTAAGTTAAGTTAAGTTAAGTTAATGGGGTCGATGGTTTAGAGTAATTCCCTTATGACAGAGTTGAGTTGTGTTGAAAACTGAAAAGCTCGGAGCTGCAAAGTGACTGAAGAAAGGATATTCGCCACACTGGGTCCAGTTCACTCACTCAGTCAGTCACTCAGTCAGTCACTCAGTCACTCACTCAGTCAATCAGAGTCAATTTGCCCTTGTAGAGAGAACAACAGAGGAGCAGAAACAACAACTAACAACCGAAATAGAGAGAGACACACACAGAGAGACTTAGAGAGAGAGAGAGAGATGGTCAAGTTCTCCTGTAGAATCAAATCCAAGCTATTGAATCAATTGCTAACTTGTTTTGGTGCGGATATTCGTAAAGATCGAGTTTGTAGTATAGAAGTCTCACCTGCAGGTTAGTGTCTCATCTCTTTCCTTAGGATACCTGCTGCCTGCTACCACCACCTGCCTACAAAGAACAGACAATAATGAAATAAATCTAATGTCTTGCCTGGCTGTGTGTTAAAGGAATGACTCTAGTCCTCTTAGGCAATACAAAGTCCTCTCAGGTGAGATTAGTATATGAAGATGGTCATCATCAGCTACTCGTTGTTTGATATCTCTTCTGTTCTTAACTTACTCTAGAGTCAATTAAACATGCCACACAGTCTCTTTGAAAACTATAGTCTACAAGATGCAGAGTCTCTACGAATGCTAACTGATCTCGGTTTGCTTACTGAGTGCTCAAAGTTAATAACCAATCCAGACATTGCCACTGCTACTCTATCATATTCAGTAAGTCAGTAATTAGAACCCTTTCTCAGTGAATGGAATGTGGTAATGTCTGCTGTACTCATTTTAACAATACAGGCAGAAAAAGCTTTACTAGTGTTGTCACTAGAGGAGTCAAGTATTTTAACTGTATGTGAGATCAACTGCTTGGAGGATGACAACAATAATGAGGTTAGTGATCGATTAGAAAACTGTATATCTGGTTTGGCATTCATTTCTTGGTCTTTATTATCATTTGTGTGAAGGTTGAGGAGTCTATTCTAGAAGCATTTAGAAGTTGTGTGGAGGTTTGTCAAGTTATCGTCAAATCTGAGCTGCTGTGTGACTCCATCGAAGGTATTGCTCAATAGGTTTGCTTTGATTGTTAATGGTCTTAATATTCCTGTGTATGATTTAAGAGATGGTGGGGACGGTTAGCTTGACATCGGTACAGTTCGAAGTCACTCCATCTACTCTTAAGGTGAGACACTCTGTGGTGGTGGATGCTTATTTAACTCGCATCCAATGTATTGTTATTGAATCAGATTTTAGCTAAAGGAAGTACAGGGTCCAGTGACATCCTAATAACAAAGCAAGTACTCTCCAATCTTGAATTGTTTCTTTCTTTTGGTTCGTAAATTAACAAGCAACTTGAACTTCTTGCAGACAATTAGATGGAGTGGTCGCATTTCGTTGTGATACGCTGCAAATGCGGTACAGTTATTTGGTCGGTTCGTTTCTTTTGGGAATAAAGGCCTTGTCGCTTTCCCACGAAGTTTGTTTCCGTCTCAACGCTCAAGGCATAATGTACATTCAACATCAGGTTGGTATCTTCTGTGCTAAGTTACAAATTGAAAGCGTTAACTCCAATCGATTTATTTTAGATCATAACTGACGATGGAGGAGAGGCCTATCTAAACTTCCTCATGGTCCCTTTAGAGGAAGACTAAAACGTGTTGAGGAGGGGCATGAGTCTGTAAAATTACTCGGGAATTAAGCGAAACTAGCCAAAACATATGAAGTGCTCAAAGATGCCCCTCTAGTTGATCACCCACAAGAGCTATCTCAATCATAGAAATAGGCTAATTATCAGCTACCACACTATAATGCATCATTTACACAAAAAGAAGAGGGGATGATCTAAATTTATATACAATACATCATAACACCAAATTAATGATTCACGATTATGAAGACGATCCATCTACGTAATCGACATAGTCTGACCATTCCACGGACGGTGAATTGAAAGGATCACTGACCCTTTTCATGGGATTGTGCACAACTGGACTTGCAGGCTCCAGTCGTTCTTTGACATCTTCACTTTGACTAATCACACCTGCTATACCTTCAGAGGAGCTTGAAGGACTAGATGCCTTCATCATGGACTGAGGTATAACAGGACTGACGATGGGTGTGGGGACATTCAATATCTGCTTGGATTTGATACGTAATGGCAGTCGACCAATAGCACTTTTACTCGGTTGATCTTCATAGCTCTTCATTTGAAGTTTTTCGCTGCCCGACAAGCTATGAATGCTACCTTCTCCGCCACTCTCAATGTCCATCGTACTCATCTCAAGAGACTTCTCTTCTGGGATGGTATCAAGATCAAGTACACCACCACAGTCTCTTTCATTGTCATGGAAAGGAGCTGTTACCATGTCATCAAAAGATTGATCATGCGATAGAAATGAATCATCTTCATTGATCACAGAATGTTGAGAAGAGTTGTTGGAGGAATTTCCACCATACATATCCCTTCGTATACGTGCAGTGATAGGATTGCTACCACGTAATAAGGCATTAAAGGATTTCTTTTGACTTCTTCCACGATACCGTTCAGACATTTCTCTAGCTACACGGCTGAGATTACCAGTCATATGAGTGGGTACATGGATAGTAGAAGGCACTTCTTGTTGACAGTTTTGTAAAGCATAATCACGATAGTCAGGGTTGAAATTATGATAGATATTCTGTACCACATCACGCAATGTGAAAACTTCTTTAGCATTTTGAAGTACTCTACGATGTGGTATTCCACCATTAAATTCTTGAATAGGAAAAGCTAACATGAATGCTAAAGAAAAGAAAACCATCTCCAAACATAACAAAAAGTTATTCCATTCTACCGCTGTACCAGGTCGACTCAAAGTGAAACGAAGAATTACACTTTGATAAAAGGTTGCAAAGATGATCATCTTCACCGTAGCAAACTTGGCCATGGGGCGGAATTGACTGATGACTTTTTCCAAAGCTAAATAGAGCACAGCTAAACAATAGAGTGCCCATGCATAGGAGATATTATAGATCAGCATTTGTGTGATCTGCCAACCACGTGCATTATAGATTCCAGCAGCAAGAAAGATAATATCTAGTAAGGCCATTATTGGCTTGGTAATGATAAATTGCAAAACTCCACGATGACAAAATCGAAGCAATCTGTAAATAAATAGATTATCATTTAGACCAAATCAACAAGTAACAAAACACAGTTGGGGTAAGAGATAAGAGGTAGAGACTTACTTGGCACTGCGATGGCGAGGTTTCAAACAACAGAGTGGAAAAGGCATTTTCATCATTCCATCATTCTCTATGGCATAGACACAATCTGTTTCTCCTCCACCATATTCCAAAATTAAATTAAAAAACGCATAAATTACAATTGCTTCATAGATATCACGTATAGTTTCTGCATAGACAGCATAGGGACCAACAAATAAAGCAATAGTTGATGAGAAAGCATAAACAGGACACGTTAAAATAATTCGTATCACATAAATCTGTATTTGTGGCATTGTAAATTGTCTTAAATGTCTGTAGACATGGGAGAAGCTGAAAAATACAGCACAACAACAAAAAACCAAGGCTGTATATTGTGCTTGAGAAGATTTTATCCAATCTGCATCATGGAATATATGTGCTACTTGATCAAATCCATTCCCCAAAGCTTCCCAGACACCATCCATTTCTTCCCTTTCTTTCTGATATTTCTTTGTTTTTATCACTCTTTTTCACTCTATCCTTCTTTTTTCACCAGAACCACAAAAGGGAAGAAGAAGAAAAAGAAGAGTTAGAGTTGGAGTTAGAGTGAGAATAACAATGACACAGAGAGAGGAAGAGAGAAGTAGAAAGTCCTATAAACGAATGAATATTGTTGACCAGCACAGAGCAGCACAGCACAGCTCAAGACAGAGGCAATAGAGGGGGGAGTGTATGTGTGTGTGTGTGTGTGTGTGTGTGTGTGTGTGTGTGTGTGTGTGTGTGTGTGTGTGTGTGTGTGTGTGTGTGTGTATGTGTGTGTGTGTGTGTGTGTGTGTGTGTGTGTGTGTATGTGTGTGTGTGTGTGTGTGTGTGTGTGTGTGTGTGTGTGTGTGTGTGTGTGTGTGTGTGTGTGTGTGTGTGTGTGTATGTGTGTGTGTGTGTGTGTGTGTGTGTGTGTGTGTGTATGTGTGTGTGTGTGTGTGTGTGTGTGTGTGTGTGTGTGTGTGTGTGTGTGTGTGTGTGTGTGTGTGTGTGTGTGTGTGCTGTAAAACGCAAACCACACCAACTCAAACCAAACCAAAAAGCAAGTCAAAGTGTGGAGGAGTTGCGCCAAAAGAGATCATCCGTCAATCAAAGGAGAGAAGAACAAGGAGAAGAGTATTTCCTATTGGCGGTACTATCTTATAGTAATTGTTGTGGTAGTCATAGTGGTAATAATAGTAGTATTAGTGGTGATAGCTTGAACGAGTTTTATTTCCTATTGATAATAAAACAACAGGTCATCAGCTTTTCTCTTCTCTTCACTACTAATTATCATCACACAGATTAGAGGAAAACTACTCTACTACAACGAGAGAGAAAAAAATCAAAACAACATAATTATTTTCCTTTGTTGAAAATGAGAAAAAGTGTCTATAGAATAAATCAACAAGTCTATTCTTATTCTATTTCTTCTCATTGTGATTCTTATTATTGCTATTAGAAAAACGAAATCCCCCTCTCTACTCTCAACTGCCTCTCTCCCTGTGATTTATCAGCTAGTACACCTACAAGAGTCTTGTTTATCCTATTCCTTCTTACTCTATCTTATCTCAACCCTCTTTGTTCTGCTTTTGGTTTTACTCATTACTACTACTACTACCACTACTACCTCTACTGCTATATCTGATTATTAAATCAATGTCATCCACCATTCAAGTTGTTCATTCTTCATCTTCCAAGGAATTGAGGCGAATCTCTGGTCTTCATCCTCCCTACTCCTATTCCTGTCTACTCACCTTATTTGCTTACCTCCTCACCACAGCCTTGCACTACTTTTTACTATTTGGTGGTGTAGAGGGCGAAGTGGTGAAGTATATACTAGTCGCTGCCTCAGTATTGACCACCGCAGTGATTGTGATTACTTGGATCTATACTGTCCAATGTGATCCCATCGTTGAAGGCAATGAGATCTCACCTTCCTTCAGTTGTTTTGGCCATCCGGTAATCAAGACAACACGGTATTGTCCCGATTGTCGGAAGACTGTCTTCGAGATGGACCATCATTGTAGCTATTTGAATAACTGTATTGGTGGCAAGAACTATCGCTCTTTCTTTATCCTTGTCATTAGCGCAACCTTACAAATGATCGAGTCCATCGTTATTGATATCCTACTGCTGAGCTATTCTCGTGATTTTAATTGCTTAGAAAGGTAATGGTATACTTCTAATCTGCTACTCTTATGGCACTTCTTCTAATCTGTTACACTTCACAGGGCGTTGAGAAGTCAGCGTGTTGTGTTTATAACCTGGATTGTTATTATCATTCATTTGGCGGTAAGCACTTGCACAAGATCAAATTAACTCTTGTTCTGGGTCTGGTTGACTAATGGCTTCTTCTTGTATTGAATCAAATAATAGTTATCAATCGCTCAAGCTGTCATGTTCCTCACTCTGACTCTGTTCCATTCCTATCTATGCTGTTGTAAATACTCGGGAACATTTGATTGGTTGATCGATCGAAAGAATGGAATGTAAGTGACAATTTGATAGCTGTTTAGACCATAATGTTGACATCTAGTCTATGGTGGTTTTGTTGTCAGGTATCGACGGCGACATCCCTATGGTGTGGGCGAAGACTCAACTTCCAGCAGCAAGCATCCAGATGCCATCTTAGCTGATTTGAGACAAAAGGAACGAGAAGAGTTTGAGAGGACACTCTTTACAGGAAAGAAGAATATTAATGATAGCTTTCGCAGCAATGCCAGCCAAGTTAGTGATCGTCCATTCGAGGTTTTGTCACGAATGATGTCTGGTCCATCCTATCAATGGGATGATATAGAATCCAGTCGTGGTAATAAGAGTATGGGTTCTGATCCTTCCTCGCGACCTCATTCTCCTTTCCATCATTCAAATAGTAAATCAGGTCGGGAGATCAGCTCAAATGTTCGTAATGACCAGCCAGTAGAAGTGGGTGGGTATAATCCTACCACACGATTGGCGACTACTGGTAGAAGTGCATCAGGTATTCCAATCATCAGGGTAGATAGTAACAGAGAGAGTTCTAATAGTTCTTACCATCCTATGGAAGGTGAGAAAGAAGATGGTAGTGAAGGAGAAGATGATGATACAGCTCATCAGACAAGTAGTGATGGAGAAACGGAACAAATTCAAAATAAAAGGAAAATCAAGAAATCTGATCTTCTTCTTAAGAGAACATTAACGAAAGGAACTAAGGTCATTCCTTTATCCAGTAATACTTCAGAAGAAGATGAAGCCACATTCAGTAATCCTGACCTTATCTATGGTACAGTAGCAGTGGATAGAAGAGATGTTACTAACCGAGCATCAGTGACAATGAACTATTTCTTAAATACAACTACTCCCCCATCCAAACCAAAAAAGGATGAGTTTGTCCATGATCATAACTATGATAGTGATAATAGCGAGAATCATGGGAATAGTTGAACATGTTTGGTGCTATGTTCTTCATTTGCAAAGGTCATGTGGCGACGATGAATATTGCCTTTGTAGTGTTTGAAAATCAAAAAAGTGGCTGGTCGCCATTCCATACGTGCACACACTCTCTGATGTCGTTGTATCATGGGTCGGCTGGGTGAAGCCATAAGTTCTCTCCTTCCTGTTTAATGACGATGATGATGATGACCATCACCCTCTCGAAGGAATATCTGAAAAACACATTGTATTATATTGTAGTCTAGTATGGTATAAAGCTTGAATGAAGAAAATCAAGAAAGTTGAAAGTGATAAAAGTGTTTGTTTATTTTATGAATGAGAAGTTAGTTTACAAGTGCTGTGTCTATTGACTGAATGCCGTCATTTCTTAGTTTTATTCACTATTGACTATGGTATTCTGATTGATGATATCTCTGTCTTCATGATGGAGTGAGTCAAGGATTTTCATACAATAAAGATGACTTTTTATCTGATTTAATTCAGATCAGTCCTTTGTATGTTTTCCTGATCAAAGAACTAGGACTAGGAGGCGAAAAAGTAATGTAGTCTAGGCTACTATAACTGTCACAGCATTAACACACGTCACAACAATATTCACCCCCTCCCCCAACCTACCCAATATAACTACTTCAATGGATCTTATTTTTGGCTGGTATGCATTGTGATATAATATGAGACAATGTGTGAAAGATAAACGGTGATGATGATAATAATGATGATGTTGAATGATGTGGTGTGGTGTAGTTACTATGTCTGGTATGTTGATGTCACTGTAGGCTCTAGTTGGTCTCTTTGTTAACGGTTTAGTGATTATTGTTGCTTTCTATTACAATAACTATTTCCTCATATCCATCTGAATAGAAAGTTCAAGTGATAATGTGCTCAACTCTCTTGTTGTGTTGTTTTATTTACTAAGTGCTCAGTTTTTGCTTTTTTGTTAAATGAGACAAAAGTTATAACAATCCTGTGATTACAATGGAATGAATGCTGTTGCATGCACTCTCTCCTGTCTTCCCCTTGGAGTGCTGTTCATGCTGATAATAATAAGAAATACAATTAACTAGAGTCTGATGGTCATATTTCCTTCCACTGTAGGTGATTACTATATAGCCTTATCTATTTTCGTAGAAATGATCTGTGAAGTGGGTATTGAGTGAGAGCTGCAGATGACATGAGACACAGTTTGCACTCCAGCTCTCCTCCAAACTCTTCTAGTTCAGATTCTTCTGTTCTAATTGTCATACACAACAAGGATCCATAGTATCTTCGTTCCCTCATATCTTCTCCTTCAAAGTGTGTCCACCAATCATTCAAGTCACATCTCACTCTCCAGCTATGTCCTTCACTAGACTATACTTCCAATACCTTACCACCACCAATACACCAGAGACTGACTGTTAGTACAACGTAGTATCATATGCTGTAGTAGTGTAGTACAGTGCAGTAAAGTGCAAGTTAACTAACTAACCAGTACTAGTACTACAACTAGACTAGTGCTAGAGTGGTACTAGTACAAGTGTGGTGTCTCTGAAGTACAAATACTACTGTAGTGATAATAACGTTACAATTATTATTACTATGGGTATTATTACTTACATAAGATATAGAGAAGGTATTACTATATAGAGAAAGACATACTGACATAGTCTACTAAGTTAACAAGTTAACAAGTTAACAACAGCAGAGAGAGAGAGACCGGAGACCGGACAAAGCTAAGTTAAGAGTCAAGATCCACTTCTCCCTCATAGAACATCTTCTTTCTACGATAATCTCCAAATCCCATCTCTTTAATAGGTTGACCTAGACCATACTTTGGAAGTCTTCTTTCATTAGGTAATTTCTTTAATTCTTCTTCAATATATTTAATACGAGCATTATATTCTAATGGAACACCATTATCAAACAAAGAACCCCATGCTTCTCTCCATTTATGAGGAGCTTCTAATTCTGTATGAAGACGTTGTTCCCAATTCTTTGCTTCAGCTTCAGGATTACTTTGTCGACCATTAGTTGCTTTCTTATCATCAGCCATTGTAGCTATTTTCTAGACTAGTTGGAGAGAAGAATGGTCTTTCTCTTGGTCATCGGCCATGAAATGAAACCGTTGAAAACGAAAACAAATTCCATGGAATGGGATGGAATCCATGTGGTAGTTGTTGGGTTTTCCGGTTTTCGGATTTTCGAAAGTACGTGTGTGTGAATGTGTGAATGCGTGGTGTGTTGGGCTGGGACGCACTGCTGCGTTGCTGTTCTGCTTCATCTTCCACAACACAAGCAACAACAACAACAACAACAACCACAACACATACTTATTCCTCCATCCCCAACCACCAAGAAATACCTCCTTCCTCCACCCTTACCTTACCTAAACCTTTCCTTCTTTGAATCTCAGTATACTTGCAGAACTATGGATAGTTGCTTATTAAAGAGTTTTCTGGCAAGAGAGAAGCCTACCTATGATGAGATCAAAGCCCTTCCTAAAGTCTTACTGCATGAACATCTAGATGGTGGTTTACGCCCAAGCACAATTATTGACATTGCCAAAGAAATTAATTATCCTCATCTTCCAACTCATGATCCCGTTGAATTAGAAAAATGGTTTTATGAGCAATGCAACTCAGGCTCTCTTGTGAAATATCTCCATTGCTTTGAACATACTATTGCTATGATGCAAAGACCACAAGATTTAGTTCGTATTGCAAGAGAATGTGTATTGGATTTAGCTGCGGATGGTGTAATTTATGCTGAAATTCGTTATGCCCCTGAACTCTTTGTCAATTCTGAAATGAGCTATGAACTCATTATTGATAGTGTGACACAGGGTTTCAAAGAAGGTATGGATATGGTTAGCTCAGATAATGCGTTGGACTTTGTTAGTGATGGCTTGGACCCCACCTCGGCCACTTATCTCTACCCCATTCGTGTCGAATCCTTACTATGCACCATGCGTCAACATTCTAATGAAACTGGAGATCGAATCGCTGAATATGTTGTAAAATATCGTGATCGTGGTGTTGTTGGATTTGATATTGCAGGTCCTGAGAATGGCTTCCCACCTCATCGCCATCTCACTGCTTTTAATACCTTGCGCAAAGAGAATCTTCATTTTACAATCCATGCTGGTGAGGACTTTGGTCTGCCGTCCATTTGGCAAGCTATTCAAGTTTGTGGCAGTGATCGTCTGGGTCATGGTGTTCGTCTGATAGATGATGTTTATCATGATATTGATGGGGTCCAGGTGCCCGTAAAAATGAATCAGTTAGATCTTAACACACTTGCCCAAGAAGCGAGCAAATTTAAATTGGGCCGTTTAGCACATTATATTCGTGATAAACGTATCACGTTGGAAATCTGTCCCACAAGCAATTTACAAACTGGCTGTGTTCCTTCTTCTCGACTGGAAGAGCATCCCATTCATCTGCTTCATCTTCTTCGCTTCCGAATTACTGTCAACACGGACAATCGCCTTATGTCTGCAACCACCATGACAAGAGAATTTCATCTTTTGGTTGAGACGTTTGGTTGGACATTTGCTAATATTCAACGTGCGACAATCAATGCCATGAAGTCAGCTTTCATTTCTTTTGATGATCGAGTGCATTTAATCAAGAGGATAATTAAACCTGCTTACCGACAGATGATTACGGTAAAGCATGAACGGGATCATTTGGGAATGCGCCGTCGCATGTCTGAAGAGACAGAAACTGATGAAGAGGATGACCATATCTCCGCTGCTGTCAATGTCGACGACTTTTAAAGCAATGTGTTTGTTAGCCCAGATTACAAGCCTAGTGTTTGGTATGTGATAGTGGTATTACAAGTATTCATTGTAACCATGTTGTATAGGCGATAGAGAAATCGTTAAAGAGGATAAACAGTTCTTGTTGCTATATTGATGGTCATGGTGCCTGTATTAATGAAGTTCTGTTTCATATGCTCACATTTTTGTCAACATTGTATTGTACAGCAACAGAAGGTTTCCCAGCAACAGCACAGGCTGTGGCAGTACAGGAAGAAACGCGTTTGTTGGGAAAGTTATTGTGTTTTTCTGTGATGGATGGCCATGGATTGGTGCGGTGCGATTGGATCCCATCCATCATCTCATATATCTATCATCCACAACAAATTCTTCACCATGGCTGCTACTGACAAGAAGAATCTTCAAGGTGCTATCCTTGGTATGTGCAATCCTCTTTTGGATATTTCTGCTGAGGTGCCTCTTTCTCTTTTGGAGAAATATGGCGTTTCTTTAAACAATGCCATCTTGGCTGAGGAGAAGCATCTCCCTCTCTACCAGGAGCTCATTGACAACTACCCTGTCCAATACATTGCTGGTAAGTTTGAATTGATAATTGGTTACACAGTTTGTTACCTCTGTATTAACATGATCTCTGTTTCTCATCCATGGGGAATACTGTAGGTGGTGCTACTCAGAACTCTATCCGTGTTGCCCAATGGATGTTGCAAGTTCCTGGAAGCACTTCTTACTTTGGCGCTGTTGGTGCTGACAAGTATGGTGAGACTCTTGAGCGTTGCGCTCATGAAGATGGTGTCAATGTGCTCTACCAGAAGAACCCTTCCGTTCCCACTGGTACTTGCGCTGTCTTGGTCCATGGTGGAGAGCGCTCTTTAGTGGCCAATCTTGCTGCTGCTAACACCTTCACTGCTTCTCACTTGGATCTCCCTGAGAGCAAGGAGGCTGTTGAGAAGGCCAAGATCATCTATATCTCTGGCTTCTTCCTCACTGTCTCTGTTGATGCCATTCTCACTCTTGCCAAGCAATCTGTGGAGAACAACAAGATCTTTGCTATTAACTTATCTGCTCCTTTCTTGATCCAATTCTTTGGTGATCAGATGGCTTCCGTCATGCCTTACACTGACTTTGTCTTTGCTAATGAGTCTGAGGCTGCTGCCTACGGTGAGGCCAAGGGCTATGGCTCTGACTTGCCTACTATTGCTCTTAAGTTGGCTGCCCAGCCTAAGGCTTCTGGTACCAGACCCCGTGTTGTTGTCTTCACTCAGGGAGCTCAGGCCACCATTGTTGCTGCCAATGGTGAGGTCCAAGTTTTCGCCGTCGATCCTCTCCCTGCTGATAAGCTCGTCGATACCAATGGTGCCGGTGATGCTTTTGTTGGTGGATTCCTTTCTCAATTGGTTCAGGACAAGCCTTTGTCTGAATGTGTTCGTGCTGGTCACTTCGCTTCTCGCGAGATCATTCAGCGTTCTGGATGCACCTTCCCCAAGGAGTGCTCTTTTTACTAGATATCCTGCTAGTTCATTCCTGCATCGTTTAACCACCTATATGTCTCAGATTGGATAAAACTTTGTTGTATAATCTGAGCATCTTTGTCAGTAACATAAGTGGATCACGCCATGTGTATTCTATGTTGTTAGTTTTGGTGATGTCACGAGCAGCATATGGTACACCATAGATAGAAAGGTAGTGGTCTCGCATTGTGTTTTCTGTGATAAATTGTGTCTCCACCACTGAGCACCCCCCTTTCTCCTCCACTTCAAATCCACAAGGGTCATTACTTCTCCACAAAGAAAACCAATAAGCTTTCTTAATCTATATGATTTCAACTACCTCAACTACTTGTATTTGCTCATCAAGAATTCATCTTTTGTTCAGAGATACTCCAATCATCACTGTCTGCATTGAGTAGACCAGATCTACCGCCACTGTACAGTCTTTGTGCGGGGAAAAACCAGCGGTTTTTAGTTATTATTGCGTGGTGAACGGCTGATGTCTCTGCGTTCATTGTTTGATTTTCATTCGTTGTTGGCATAGTCACACATCCCCGCTTCCTTTCCTACTTTCATTTTCTATTATATTCAAATTAAGGAAAAATTAATCGTCGAATGCACAATAGTGGATCACCTTTTTATCGCCAAGTATGGTTTATTCCAGTGGCGATCATCTTAATTATTGTTCTTTGGTATCAATACTCTCCTACCACAACATCCTCTACTGAGTAAGTGAAGAAGTGATGAACACCTTTTTATTTTTATTTTTTTGCTTGTCTTATCTTATGAAAGCATTTCATTCTAATTAATGTCATGTTTTTCTTTTCCTAGTGTTCATTCTGAGCCTGTTATGACAGAAAATGTGGTGAAGATGATGGTAGCTTCAGAAGTACGATCTCAACTTCTCACACCTGCAGTAAAATATACTATGAAAGATATTAATAACTTCCCACCTGTGAAAATCTTACCTGAAACTGAGAAATTAAGAATCTTAGTAACAGGTGGTGCAGGATTTGTTGGAAGTCATTTAGTAGATCGTCTTATGATGGCAGGACATCATGTCATTGTAGCTGATAATATGTTTACAGGAAGACAAAAGAATATTATGCAATGGTTAGGTCATCCACATTTCCAATTGGTTATTCATGATGTAGTAGAACCTATTATGTTGGAAGTTGATCAAATCTATCATTTAGCATGTCCAGCTTCTCCTCCTCACTATCAGGTAGGTTTTCACTATGATGACATAGTTGACTAGTATTAATTATCCATAGTGAACTTACTCGTTATTTCTTCGTGGTTTTCTTGTATTATGCTATTTCATAGTATAATCCGATCAAGACCATTAAAACCAGCACGGAAGGTACTTTGAATATGTTAGGTCTGGCCAAGAGAGTGAGGGTAAGGGTGTGTTCGTATAAAGCCATCATGACAATTGTATTGACTTGGCCATGTGGTGATATTATTAGGCTCGTATGCTGCTAACGTCTACCTCTGAAGTTTATGGTGATCCTGAAGTGCACCCACAGAAGGAAACCTATTGGGGTCATGTCAATCCTATCGGGCCTCGTGCATGCTATGATGAAGGCAAGCGTGTAGCTGAAACAATGATGTATGCATATGAATCTCAAGGTGGTGTGGAAGTGCGTGTTGCACGTATCTTTAATACCTTTGGTCCTCGAATGCATCCTAATGATGGTCGTGTCGTGAGTAACTTCATCATCCAAGCCCTACAAGGCAAAGATATTACAATCTATGGAAATGGTTTGCAAACACGATCTTTCCAGTATGTAGATGATCTTGTGGAAGGATTGATCAGATTGATGAATGGTAACTATTCTCTTCCTGTTAATATTGGCAATCCGGATGAGTACACAGTGAAAGATTTTGCTCATTTGATCAAAGAGTTGACACAGTCGAATTCCACTGTTAAGTTCTTACCTGCTACTAAGGATGATCCTCGTCAGCGTAGACCTGATATTACCACAGCCAAGGAAAAACTTGGTTGGCAGCCTTCTGTGCCAGTGAAGATTGGCTTGTCCAAAACTATCGATTACTTCCGTAAGGAGTTACAGGATACTGGAGAAATTGTTCCTACTGGACCACAAGCTTCCAAGCCTCAGCAACATCGTTCCTCTCGAATGGTGTAAAACTCTTAACATAGATGCTTGATAGTATTCTGTACACTGTTCGTGCTGATTAGCATAACATGATGATGATCATGATGTGTTGTGACTGTTCTGTGGGATTCTTTTTACATGTGATACAATCTTTAAGCATGCCATGATAGGCACTTCTTTGTGGTATGGCAAGGTCAATAAGTTCAATGAGAAGAAAAACGTCTGTGTTGGTTATTGCTACATGTTCTTTGATACAAATACACCCTACAGGAAGGAGCCTCATAGTTCATCAGGAACGTCATGTAAGAGAGTGAGGAAAGTGTCAAGCATGGTAGCACTCTTAGAATAGAGCTCCATCACCTTGGCAACGTCTCGCTGGTTGATAGCAGACTCACATTGACGTATAGTCCTACGAAAATCTGCTGCAATGGCTTTAGCATCGTTGGCTTTGGCTGGGTCAAGGATGCCTCTGGTGAGCAATATCATGTCATCGTACTCACTGCCCAGTGCCCGCAGAAAGGCTTTTGTGTCCAACACTTCTCGATCAGAGAATTCTGAGCCACGACTTTGAATAGCATCAGAAAGTGATGCCCAATCTTTCTATGAAAAGAGAAGAAAGGATGAAGTGAATGTTGAGATTGGTGAGGAGCAAAGGGTAGTAAGGTAGGGGTAGTGTGTGTATTGTTGGTGACAACGTAACAGACCTGGTACTTCAGAATCTTGGAGAAGGCCAGCACACCATCAGGAAGACCACCATCACCAACTCCTGCTAAGACAGGCATCGAGAGTGCATTGAAGGCTATGAGACCAGCTGCTACAGCAGAAGTCAGTCTGCGCTGAATATGCAACACACTGTCTTGACTACTGGCAGTCGTCATACTCATGCGCATTCGACATGTGCTGGAGGGCATTATTGTATTTTGAAATGCATGACAAACAAAGAAGAAGAGGCTAGAATAGAATATAAGGAACAATAACATCATCATCTTCATTTGAAGTAATGATCATCTTCGTCTTCGTCTTCTCACTGACGAGGCAGGAGGGAGTCTAAATCTGGGAATCTAGAAGAACGTTTCGTTTCTTCGTGATTTTGGAGATTCGGGAAGGGACAAGATTCAAGCCAGGCAGCCAGAGAGGTCTCTTCCCAGCCACAAACCCAACAGCCCAACAGCCCAGCAGCCCAGCAGCCCAGCAGCCGCCGCCAAAGCCAAGCCAAGACGCCAGCAGCAGAACCAAAAGGTCAAAACAAAGAAGCCAAAGGTCTTGCTTACATTGCTAGTCCAGTCCAGTCTAGATATCCCAGTCTCACTCTCTCTTACCAGGTACTGTCAACAGATGATAAGATATGTTCCTTGTGAATAGATTCCTAATAATGTTTTTTTCTTCTATCAACCCCATGTATGGCTTTTTCTGTTCAACAGAATTTGAAAATTCAAGATGAACTTACAAAATAAAAATACTACCAGTCGTACTAATGGAAAACGTTCTGCTACTATAGCAGGTCTTCCTGAACATGTTCCTGCAAATGATTCTCCTTCAAGTACCAGTCTTTCTGCCTCGAATGTGGTCTTATCCACTACCGCGGATAATAGTCGTCATCTCTCTGATCTCCACCTTGCTGCTGCCACTGCCACTCGTCTAGATTCAAATCTTTCCCATGGTGATGATACAGATGATGATGAAGAAATTCACCTTTCTGATGAACATCTTCGCAATGTTGCCATGCCTTTGAAGAGCTCTGTAGTGGGTGGAAGAAAGAGTGGTAGCAAGAACTATGCTGCCTCTGAACATAAGCATTTCCTCTTCCTTATTGATCGCTTGCAAGCATGGGCTGAAGGTCCTCAAGGAGAAAGCTGGTCTGAGATTGCTCAACGCCAACACAAGAAGCTTGGTTATCGTCGTGATGCAATGGTTCTCCATGATCACTTCATGGAAATGGTCAGTGTCGCACGCACAATCATGCGCGAAAATGGCTTGCAATTTCCTGTTGTTCCTGATGATCCAAGTTTGACTGAAGATCAAATGGCCGAACAAGTCGAGGTCGCCTACTTAGAATTGGGCGAGCAGCTCTTCCTTGCCATTCAGAATCGCATGGGCAAGAAGCTCAGCCCCCTCGCTTGGTGGGATGCCGATGTCTTTGCTGCTACGGTTCGTATTGCCAATGACATGGAGAACAATACTGCTGGTGGTGTCCAGGATGCTGCCCTGTTGGTAAGCACAAATTGCAGCCACCTCCTTGGAGAGTCTAATATTCTCGTTTTGCAGGAACAACGCAGAAAGGAAATTGACTTTGAAGAGAAGAGCACGGAATCAAGTCTTCTTCAGACTCGCCAATCTCTGTTGACTGATCCGGCTCGCCGTGTCAGCATAAGCTCGGTGAGTAATGTGGGTTCGTCATTGAAGGACGATCTCGCGGAAATCAAGGCCTCTGGCAAGCTCTTGCGCAAGTTTGATGACAGGCTGAATAAGGTGGAAGAAAAGATTGACATGATCCTCAAGCACCTCGGCGTTGCCAATAACTGAGCGAGGTCTGACTTCGCAGCACTGACAAATATCCCTGCCTAACTTCCCATTCCCCACCTGCACATAAACCTGACCTTTGACGCTTGTTGTTGCTGTGTGAAGTGTATACTTTGCCTTGTGGTTCTTTCGATTGTGGTTTTATATACTGACGATGTGTAATAGTTAAACTTCCCTCGTCAAGTCTGTTATCATGGACTAGCTTTCTTTTACATCTTGAAAGCACGTCGTGATGCGACTAGCCAAGCATCTCTATGAATATGCCATCTTGCGAGTTGCATCTTCGAACACCAATGTACTCGAATAGACTTACCAGTTAAGTATCAGCTTGCATCAAACAGGTTTCTTCAAGTCCCTTATGATAGAAACAACCTCATTTATTCATTATTGAAGTGTAATCTCGCAGAGATCCAAGCCTCTGGCAATCCTATTGCACAAATTTGATATCAGGACAGGCTTAATAAGAGTTACCGTGAAAGACTAATATTGATAACTAGACGGGTCTACCAGCAGTCTAGTCCTGTCATTGACTGATCTCCAGATCTCCAGATCTGACTGTCTGTCCAGCATTCTCAGCCTTCCTCGTCTCGTCTGTCTTGTCTCTGGTCACTCATTATTGATTATCATCAAGAATGGAGAATAATGCAATTCAGAATGATGTCTTTCAAGCCTGGATCAAACAACAATATTCTAAGGTGGTAAGAAGCAAGAATGGAGGGAAAGCTAGTCAACCACAAGCAGTTATTGGTATGACAGAAAACAAACCACCACCACCACTTCGTTGTTCCATTTTCAACCTTCCTCTTCCTTTATTCTTCCCTGTAATGGAAACTACATGTCATGATGATACTGGTGTGAGGTTCTCCAAGGAAGAGGAAGGTGAAGTCTCACAGGTTGTTGGTGTTTCTGATGGTAGTCGAGGTATGACATGTCGAACTTGTCAACTTATATTCTCTTCACGTGATGAACAATCACTTCATTTTAAGACACGTTTCCATCATTTTAATCTTATGCGTAAGTTGAAAGGAGATGACGTGTTAACAATAGAACAGTATGAGGCAATGGATAAGAAGGAACGAGAAGAGAATGATGATGCTAAGGACTCTTCTGATAGTGGAGAAGAAGGTCCTGATAGTGAAAGTGAGTTATCAGATACACAAGAACAGCAAGAAATGGAAGGAAATGATGATACCTCTACTTCAGAACAAGTCAGACTTGTGCGAGATCCTCTTATGGGGAGCATTTCAAAGCTATACCTACCTAAGTTAGGACCACAATTCCTCTTCCAACCTAACCATCTCAATGGATATGTTATGTCTTGTAGTAGTGCAGTTTTCTCTCAAGATAGTTCTTTAGCAGATAGTCGACGATGGTGGATGGATAGTTCTGCAGGTGATCTTTGGAAGTCTGCTTCTCAGCGATTTAATACTTTACAACAACAACCTATCATCGCTGTTATTATTCTAAGGTCTGGTCGTTTTGCTGGTGCTATCTTTGAAGGAGATAATGTTGTAACACATAAAGTGCTTAGAAGGTATACAGTGAGAGCTAAAGCTGGTGGAGGTCAATCATCTTATGATAACAAGGGCATGAAAGCTCGCTCCATGGGAGCTCAATTGCGTAGATATGGTGAGAAAGCATTGACTGAGGATGTTCAGGCGATTCTTACCAAATGGAACGCTACATTGAAGAGTGCTTCTCTCATTCTCATTGCCACCACCAAGACTATGAGACCCATTCTCTTTGAAGACACCACTGGACCTTCTTCTGATACTACCTTGTTGAAGAAGAATGATGCTAGAATCGTTAATGTTCCATTCGCAGTCGACAAACCAACATTAGAGAGTGCAAAGACAGTT
Organism: Ochromonas danica; assembly: GCA_015146655.1. Classification (NCBI taxonomy): domain Eukaryota; class Chrysophyceae; order Chromulinales; family Chromulinaceae; genus Ochromonas; species Ochromonas danica. The sequence goes on from VKHL01000122.1 coordinate 55,147, forward strand.
CATTCTATCGTCACTTCTGTTCGTCTTAGTGTAGCAACTTCTGAGGTTAAATCTGTGGATTTGATAGAAGAAGATGAGGAAATTGTGGTAGATATAGTGGGAGAATTGGATGAAAGGGATGATAAGCTAGTGAAATCGTCTAAAAAAGGAGTGGAAGATAAAGAAAAAGAGGATGGTTCATTGAGCTACCAGCTCAGTCCTGCAGCTCAACGCATTATCTCAGCTTGTGAGGCTCTCTCCGATGAAGAGATTGTTAAGATTATTGAGGAGGAGGCTAGTTTGTATTCTCAAGATATCCATAATCTGTCTTGGTCAGATGTTATTAGTAGTCCTCAGAATCTGGAAGACCTGCTCACAGCACTGCATATCGCTGCTCGTAGAGGTTTACAAGAGACAGTCGACGTGCTGTTGCAACAAGGCGCTAATCCTGAAAGAGAGGACGTGAGAGGTCGTACTCCATATGTGCTTTGTGCGAGTAAAGCTGAAAGGGCAGTTTTTCGGAAAGCTCGTGCTAGTTTGGGTGAAGATGCTTGGAACTGGACTAAAGCCGGTGTTGACGAGGCACTCTCAGAAGACAAGTTGAAAGCACAAAAGGCGAAAGAGAAAGAGAAGAAAAAGCGTGCTGCTCAACGTAAGAAAGAACAAAAGGTACGTGATGAAGAGGCCTTGGAGGATGCTTTGCAACTCAAACTAGCTGAAGAAGTAGCACGAGAGCTTGATCAACGAGAAGAAGAGGAACGAATGCGCAACCTTGCTGGCTATTGTGTCACTTGTGGTGAATCTCTCTATCGAAAAAACTTTTTCGATGTGTTGGATTTTCGTTGTTGTAGCACAGCATGTGTAGCAAAGTTACGTCGTCAATTAGCTGCTGATGCTGCATTGCAACGATTAAACAAGTAAATCATCAATTATTGAAAATGGTAGAATATAGATTGATGTAAACATCCGCTTTGTCGCTATTCTTTCTTCAAGACTTAACGCTTTGCTTCAACGCCAACAACAAGATGTTTGCACAGCTGCTCGGTGGTGTGTGAGTGTGTGACGGATGGGCCGCGCTCTGTGCAAGTGCAGGACAGCAACACCACACAAAACTTCATCTGGCACGAGGTCCGTTCACTCACGTGTTCAAAGCCCAAAATCTGACTTTGGTAGCTGTAAAGAGTGACTTTCCCAACCTGACCTATCCAACGAATAGAAGCGGACCCAGCGTGTCGTCTTGGCTGGTGGTTGATTGACAACGATTTCCTTCTTTCTCAGGGTGAGTCGCCATATTATTGGTGTTGTCATTAATTTTATCAGGAGTATCTCCAAGTTGAACTCTATTAGAGGTTTCTTTGCTAAATTCATCTAAGAAAAATCACTGGAGAGAAAAGATGAAAGCCTTCCGAGTTGTTGGACTTCGTTGTGCAAATCGAGCCTGGAATACTGTGAGCACCCCTGCTTTCAGTACTGCTTCAAAGATGTACTCTGCTGCTTCTTTGGCAGTTCCAGCTGCTCAAGCTGGTGAGAGCGGTAATGGCCAGGTTAGTAAAAATTCATTTTGTGTTTGGTGGTATGGCTCCATACATCTTGAACTTCTTCCTGACATATTTGGTGTGGCTTATTAAAATCTATAAATTATTATACTGATATTTTAATTCTTTTCTTTATGGAATTCAATAGAATGGAAATGGTTTCTGGCGTACTGCTCTCGCTGCAATGGGTGTCATGGCCATGGCTGGAGGAGTGGCTGCTTGTGATGCTGACAATGACCGTGAAAGTGAGTAGAAAATTCTGTTCGATTTTTGCTCTCTTCGTCATAGTCCTGTCGTGTTAATTCACTCAGGATCGGCCACTGGTATCAAGCTTTTCACCGGTAATGCCAACAAGCCCCTTGCGCAGGACATTGCCAACCATTTGGGTATGGGTTTGGGCAAGATCACTGTGAGTCACTTTGCTGATGGTGAAGTCAACGTAGTTGTCAACGAAAACGTTCGTGGCAAGGATGTGTACATTGTTCAGCCTACTTCTCCCCCTGTGAATGAGAGCTTGATGGAGCTTTTGTTGATGATCTCCACCATGCGCAGAGCTTCTGCCCGGAAGATCACTGCGATTATCCCTTACTATGGATATGCTCGTCAAGACCGCAAGATGCAAGCTCGTGTGCCAATTTCTGCTGCCGACGTTGCTCGTCTCCTCGAGGCAATGGGTGTCGACCGTGTTGTGGCCGTTGATCTTCATTGTGGCCAAATTCAGGGCTTCTTTGGTCCTCGTGTGCCTGTGGACAACCTTGATGGTGGTACTGTGGGTGTAAGTTATTTCGGAGACATGGACTTGGTTAATCCAGTCATCGTCTCTCCTGATGCTGGTGGTGTGTATCGCGCCAAGCAATTCCGTGAAGCTCTCTCTAAGAAGCACGAAGTGGATTGCTCTTTGGCTATGATTGTCAAGCAGCGTGCAAAGGCCAATGAAATCGACAAGATGGACCTTGTTGGTTCTGTCGATGGATGTGATGCTATCATTGTTGATGACATGGTGGACACTGCTGGCACTCTTTGCAAGGCTGCTGAGATGTTGAAAGAAAGTGGTGCTCGCCGTGTCTTTGCCTTTGCTTCTCATGGAGTCTTCTCCGGTCCTGCCGCTCAACGCATTGCCAACTCTGTCCTCACTGAGTTGGTTGTGTTGGATACCATTCCACTCAGTGATGCTGCTCAAGCCACTGGCAAGATTACTCAACTCTCTGTTGGTCCTCTTCTTGCCCAGGCAATTTACAACATCCACAACCGCAAGTCCATTTCTGCTCTCTTCAAATAAAGTTTTATCCCTTTTGCTCCAGTTAGGTCTTAGATAGTTTACAACTTCCCTTCGCTTTGACAACTTATTGTGAAAGTGTCATGCAAACCATGAGAAGTCTAGTCTGTCTTCTTGATGGTTAATACGCTAACTTGAAAATAAGAATATGGTCTCTGTGCTAATTACTGCGCTTCTCTTGCACTCACCCAGAAGTTTATCTATCCAGCGCAAAATAGCAATTTTGGAATGGAATTGCCAGCAGTTTTGATTGGATGACTTCCAGTTGACTCTCTTCAAAACAAACCTAGTCAAGTCAAACTAGTTCAAGATGGGAAAGCATAAGAGAAAAGATGATAAAGGAAGCTCGAAGAAGGATAAAAAGCATCATAAAGAACAGAAGAAATCATCTTCCAATAAGAAGAAAGAAAATCGTAATCCACGTGAAGGCAATAGTCTCATCGAAGTTGTTGCTGAAGCTGTAGCTAATTATCCTCAATTACTTGATCTTCTCCCACCTATTATAGCTTCCTTAGATCGTGGAGGAATTGAATCATTTGATACTATTGAAGACAAAGGAATGAAAGAGATATTAACGATGATAATGAAGAAGTTACAACTAGTTGACTATATTGAGAAGAAAGGATGGCAGAGAGCATCAGCAATGATTAAAATACATAAAGTAATTGCCAATGATTTTCTAAGTCAGAATCCTACTCGATTAGTGAATACTACACATCAAACATTAGCACCTGCTGTCATGTTTGCAATCATTTTATTCTTTCCAGATTTCATCTTAGAACTACCCAGTCTAGTCACTAGAGTAAGCATCTTCAATCTGTCATTCAATCTATCTATCTATCTATCTGTGTTGTTGTTGTTGTTGTTGTTGTTGTTGTTGTTGTTGTTGTTGTTGTTGTTGTTAACAAACATGGTTGTCTTGGTATTTAGGTGTTAGATGGAAAGCGTATAGAAGTGAATAATCCCACCCAACAAGCCTCATTCAGACAAGGTCTAGAAGTGTTACTGTGTACACTAGGTGCTACACCTTATAAAGAAGGTTATAAAAGACAAGGAAGTGGACATCATGCTCGTCTAGCTTATAAAGTGTTGAGGAAATATCAGAAATGTGGTCAACGTGATATTACCTTTCTATCAGATGATGAATCCTCTTCCTCTGTCAGTGAAACAGAGAGTGATTCATCTGACTATTCAGATGATCGAAAAGAGAAGGAAGTTGAAGAGAACGTGAAGGAAGTAGAACAGCAAGAAGGTTCAAAAGAAGTGATTAATCTGAAGTCTGGTGTTATTGTAGCTTCTTCTTCACGTTGTATTGGTCCAGAAAGACCACCATCGAATTGGGAGGCTAATTATGATATACCAGAAGAAGAACAAGACAGTGAAGAAGAGGATGTTGGACCTAGACCATGTCTTGAACCTTTTGCTCTAGCACGGCCGCCTACTCTATTAGGTCAATTAGGTGTGGAATTATACGATGAAGGACAACAACAACAATCAAGTGGTAGTGGAGGTGATGAGAAAGAGAAGAAACTCCAACGAGAGGAATGGATTGTTGATCCTGGTGATTCTAAAGCTCTTCGTGCTCTTGGTGGAGGAGAGGCAGGATTATTCCAAGGTCCTCGTAAATTCCAATCTGGTAAAGAAGCCAAGAAGAAAGCTGAAGCTTTGGCTATACAAAGAGAATATCTTCGAAAAGTGGCAGAACAACGAAAACAGGATAGTAATGATAATAACGAGGTTGCAGCAGAGGGATCTACTGGTGCTGCTGATAATGATGTAGTAGTTGAACGAGCACCTTCTCTACTAGAAGAGCATATGCAGAAGAGAGCAAGATTGAATGAAGAACAAGGCAAGAAGACTCAATCGAAAGAGCGCAGACCTTTTGATCGAGAATTAGATGTACTTAGTCGTAAGAAGTTGACACAATCTGATTTGATGAGATTGGTAGAAAACTCCAAAGAATTAGAGGCCAAGTTTGACAAGGCCAATGTACAGCGTAACTTCCTCTGATTCCCTTCTTATCATTTACAACTACTTTTGTTTGTATCTATATATATTGTTTCCAGTTGATCCACAGCTTCTTTCCTCTTCTCTTTGTCACTAATCATGGAATGATCATCTGCCAAGTCTACAAGGTTCTATTGGTTGGGTTCACTACAGTTTTGTTCATATGAAAACATGGCATTCCTCTGGTAACTTCTGGCGGAAGACTTTCGCAGCCTCTGTAGAATCTAACACAACAGTATACACATGACAATCAACACAGAGAGAGAAGATGGTGTTAAGTGATTGATACGAAAACTTCATGGATATCAACTACTCCAGTATAACATACAACACTTACTAGAGAAGTTGTTGTTAAATAGATAAATGCCTGATAGACGGGGAAGGTCAGAGAGTTCTTGGGGAATCTCTCCCTCTAGTCTGTTCTCAAAGAGATACAGTCCTTGTAGCTTCTTTAACTTGAGTAAGGCAGGGGGTAGTGTCCCTAATGAGACATGTCATCATATTCATTCCATGGAAAGTGTTGACGGTCAGTCTGTCTGATAGTCAGGTACAATTGACTTCTTCACTCACCTTCAATATCATTTCTGCGGAAGTCGATCTCAATCAATTCTTCTAAATCTCCTATTGCCTCTGGTATCTTCCCTAATATACAATACCCCCCATACACATACACATACCATTACACACACACACACACACACACACACACACAAAGGATAAGTCAATGATCATAAACAGAAGGAGTGTAGTTTAGTAATCTAGTGCCAACCGTCTGACTGACTGTCTGACTGACTGACTCACCAGCAAGACGGTTCTCAGGTAAGATAATCTTATTCACTCGATGAGTCAGAGGGTCTAACTTAACACCATGCCATCGATCAATAGGCTCTTCACTACACCATCTTATCTTATTATACCAGTTATTTCCTTCTAGACTATGGAATAAGGTAATAAGAGCTATACGTTCTTTTTCATGAATACCTCGTATTACTTGATGATTAATTGACATTTCTTCTTTAATATAAAGATAAAGTTTCCATCCTCCTATAACAAGTATAATGATACCAAAGACAGCTAGGAAGGAATAGACAATAAAAGTACGAATATCAATATTCATAGTAGTAGCATGTTGTTGTAGATGATCGACTAATTCTTGTGGTTTCCAGATTAATAATAAAATAATAATTAAAACAGTTGACCAAGGTAGAATATATAATAGTTGAAAGAGAGCTATTTCTGTTGGTGTGGAAGGAAGAGATTTCATAGTGGTAGTAGTAGTAGGAGTAGTCATTCTTATTGACTTTTACTCATTGATAGTGAGACTCTTCCATAGTCTGTGAAAAACGCGATCCTATAAACCATCAATCAACCAAAAGAAAAACGCGTTAACTTAATATGGATACCTCCCACCCCCACACCCACCCGCGTGGCGAACGAACATTGCTTGAGAAGAAGTGATAGACAGTCTAGTCTAGGGTAGAAAGAGCAGGCAGATTACTACTAGCCTACCATGTCCAACGAAGGTAAGATTGATCATTGATTATGATGCCTTGTATAGATACTGAAATAGATCATATTACCCTTTTTTTTCCTCTTTGCATTGCATTATTTGTTGCTGTTGTTGTTGTTGTTGTTGTTAGTTGATTATGTCGAAGAAGAAGAAGTCATTTATGAAGAACTTCCACAACCTCATATTATTGATACGGGTGACTCTGTCAAAGTGAAACAAGTTCTAGATGATACTGTTATTGAAGCAATTACTAGCAAGGCAGGATATGAAGCAAATTATTCCTGGGATAACTTCAAACTATTCTTAATGTTCTTAGCTTGTGTCTTTGCTCTTGTAGCACAATTCTATCCTATGCCATTCCCTGCAAGTCGTCCATTATTAGCAGTTTGTTGTGCTTTTTATTTCATTATATCAGGTGTCTTGCAATTGATTGTGAGTTTTGTGGATAAAGATACTATTCTATTCACTAAAGCGAAGAAGGTAAGGGCAGCAAGCAAGTGCTTTGTTTTGGTTAGGTTAGGTTAACTCTGGTTAGGTTAGGGTAAATGGTATGGAGTGGGTAGTGTTAGATGTTAGTTATGGTGGTGTGGTATTGTCACAGTGTGTCATAGTCTATGCCATAGTCTACAGTCAGTCAGTCGGTCTTGCATAGTCTGGTGAATAAGTCATATCTTATGTTATCATGTCACACACACTGTCATACCTCACCTCATATTTCACACACTTCTCAACCCATGGCATACATACCCTCTGATCTCAAACCTATGTATTACCATGTTATGTTGCACCCTATCTATGTGATGTTCTTTGAATATTTCTAAAATGGGAATTTTCTTTTGTTGCAGGACTTCCCCCATGAGCTTCAAATTCGAACATCATTCCCTCGCTTCCAGGAGTATTTCACTCTCATTGTTCAGTTCAAGAAGGATTCCTCGCCCTGTACTACTGCCAAGATGTCAGTGCTTGCTCTGTTGCTTTAACCGTATAATAGTGATGTTAACGATGTCCAATGGCTATCACTGTGTGTGTGTTTTAGGTATGTTGGCAAGTACTTCACTTCCAAAGGAGAGTTCGAAGAAGAAGTCTTTGTTAGTGACGTGGTCAGCCATGTCGAAGCCTTTGTCAAACAACGTTATGAGGAAATTGAGTACAACCACAAAACGGACTAGATTAGTGAAGAGATGGATAGTAGGAGTAGAAGAGGTTAGAAGTTAAGAGACTTCATCTACAGTTGATAAATGTGTGGCTGCTAAATGTTGATCAGGGGTGGTGGTATTGGGTTGAGAGACTTCACGTGATAAAGGTCGTAGTCGTCTTGATCGAGAAGAAGGGCGAATGACGGGGGCAACATCTACATCAATAGGTCTTTCATTGGCAGTCAGAGAAGCAGCTAGCAGAGTGTGCACACCATGATCGCTGACTGCTGTACCAAGTAAATGCAAGCCTCGCAATGTGTTATTAGTGGTCAACCCCTCTGCGAGTTTGATAGCAGCTTCATCATCTAGTAGATTCCATTGTAGACCTAAGAAGACGAGAGCTCGATTACGTGCTAATCCTCGTGCTAGTAGAGTAGCCCCTATCACTGTGATGTTGTTCTCCTGTAGATCCAGATACCTCAGCTTGGTGTTGGTTCTCAAACAACTACTCACAGCTTCACAACCTATATCACTACATTGATTAGCATTGATAGACAAGGTCTCTAAAGTAGCATTCGAAGAGAGAGCTTGGAAGACTGCCTGACAGCCATCTCTACCTAATCCACAGCTATTGACATTGACTTCTTTGAGACGAGGATGACAAGTTAACACCTCAGCTAAATACTTGCCACAGGTAGTATCCATAGGATTATCCCTTAAATCCAGAAGATAGAGTGACTTATTGTTTTTCAATCCTTCACATAGTATAGCAAAGGCTTCAGGGAGAATAGCACAAGAACGAAGACAAACCTCTTGTAGACTATTAGGACCATTAGAGAAGAAAGTATTCAGAATAGTTGATCCTTCCAATGCAAGATAATTCTTATTGAAGACAAGTCGTTTCAAACGACTAACTTTACTCAATACAGTCAAAGCAGCACAAAAGTCATTCAGTCCACTATTATCCATAATCCCTCGTCCTATTCCATCTAGACCACAGATACGATTGGAAGAGAGATCAATAGTAATGAGAGGTGCCATGCCTTCACAATTGTTTCCATTATAACGGATAGTATCTGCTAAGACAGTGAGCTCTAAGGGACCAAGATTAGAAGCATTGAAGTCCAAATAGTGTGTACCCTCAGGACCACTACTATTCTCTCGTAGTTTAGTAATTAGAGCTGGACTTAGATTGGATCCTTTATTCATGATTTGGTAATTATTCCACACTATCTCATACTATCTGTCAATAATCAATCAAACATCATTGCTATGCCAATGGTGCACTTGAAACGGTTAGGATGGCCAGATCTCTAGTTATCTAGATATCCAATTCTCCAGATAGCGAAGGAGTTTAGCTTTCTGGTCATTTCCACTCATCCTTCTTCACAGCAACAAACAGCAGATAGAAGACAGAGCAGCAGGGTTCTTTCACAGTAAGAGACTGAAAACACTGAGAGAAAGGTATCTATCAAGTGAGAGACAGTGATTGATATAGAGATGCTATTATTAAATCGAATAGCAAAGAGGACCACCACTCTTCTTCCTTTCTCATCCTCCTCCTCTTCTATTCGTCTCCAACAACAACAACTGCTACTACTACAAGCACAGCAGCAATCATTCTCTTCTCTCTCTCCTAAGAATAACAATCACACTCCTAATAACTCAAAAACATCAACTTCCTCCACGACTACTACTACTACAGGAGAGAGGTTAGTCACAGTCTCTCTTGTAGGTCGACCTAATACTGGCAAGTCTACACTTTTCAATCGTCTCACTCATAGTCGTAATGCTATTGTCTCTAATGTTCCTGGAACAACACGTGATCGTAAAGAAGGAATAGGATATCTTGCTGGATTTAAATTCCGTGTATTTGATACTGGTGGATATGATGATCGTGGTATCGTCAGTCAAGATATTCAAAAGCAAGTACAATATGCCTTAAGTCATAGTGACCTCGTATTACTTCTTGTTGATACACGAGTAGGTGTCACAGGTCTAGATGAACAATTTGCACGTTGGATGAGATTACAAGTTGGGAAAAGTACACATGAACCACGTCCAGAAGTAGTTCTTGTCGCTAATAAGGCAGAAGGAGGATTAATGTCTGATCAAGTAATGAATGTGGTATCAGATGGATATAAGTTAGGCTTTGGTGAACCTTTACTTCTCTCTGCTATTCATGGTGATGGGTTAACAGATTTAGCAAGTCGCATGTTTGAACATGGTGCAAAATATGGATATGATGACACGGGTAAGTATGTTGGGTTAAGTAGTGAGGAGAAGAAGCCTGATCATCTCTCTGAGGAGGGAGTGCCTGTCATAGAAGAGAAGGCAAGTGAGATTCAATTGGCTGTCATGGGTCGACCTAATGTTGGTAAAAGTACTTTAATTAATGCTATGATTGGAGAAGAGCGAGTTATTGCAGGTGCTCTGCCTGGTCTCACTCGTGATAGTATCACAGTGGAATGGTCATTTGAAGGAAGAGGTTTCAAATTAGTGGATACTGCAGGGTTGACTCGAATCTCTACCAACAAGAAGCTACTTGAAGGTGTGCAAGAGAAGAAATTGAGACCGATACATGAAGTCATTGGCAAATTGGCTAAGAATGAGAGCATTACCTTGCCTGGCATCCAACAAGTGAACACTGAAGAAGATCCAAGTCAGTTCTCAGCACAGATTTCGGAATATGCACTTCTCTCGGCACTCAATGCATTGAAATATGCTCAGGTTGTCATGCTGGTGGTAGAAGCCCATCAAGGCAAATTCTTGAAGATTGATTTACAGTTAGCGAGACGATGTCTCGAGGAAGGAAGAGCTCTTTTCATTGTGGCAAACAAGGTCGACCTTTTGAGAGCGCGTGGCATCTCTGTCACCGAATATGAGAAGCAAGTCAAGGACCATGCCAATGAGTATCTGCGCGAGTTTGGTGACATTCCCGTCATTGCAACTGCTGGCATTGAAGGCCAAGGACTGAAGAGAGTCTTGCGAACTGCTATGCGAGTACATGATAGCTGGGATCGACGAATCAGCACATGGTTGTTGAATAACTGGATGAAAGATGCTCTCGTCGCCATGCCTCTGGCACGTGCAGGGAACAAAGTGGTCAAAGTCAAGTATATGGTGCAGACCAAGAATCGCCCTCCAACTTTCACACTGTTTTCCAATGCCAAAGAGCTGCCTGGATCCTATGAACGCTTTCTTCGTTCTCGTCTTCAAGATGACTTCCATTTCGAAGGAGTGCCAATTCGCTTCAATGTGAAGAAGAGTGTGGGCAAGGCTGTCAATCTCTCCCTACTCAGACAAGGAAAACACTCCAGGAGAGGTACTGGTCGTGGTGATGTCTTTGTTGGACCTAATCGTGACAAGAAGCGTCTCATGCGTCGTATTCGTGGAGACTCTTCCAAGAGAAGGATTTTAGACAAAAGAATGAAAAAGAAGCAGAAGTAGGATAATGTTAATAGAAGTTGAGACAGTTATGATGTGAGGGATAGGATGTTATTGCTAGTCGAGGAAGTTCACCTCATCTGGCTCTGCAGAAAGGTGGAACTGGTCGAAGAAGTAGAGCTGCTTCTTGTCTCCGAAGATCTTGTCTAGCAGCTCTTCCTGCTCTCCCATAGCCTTCAACCCTAGCTGCTTCTGAAGATCTAGCAGACGGTTCTTATTCGTTCCGCCGTCACTAAGAACATCTGATCCTATGCGAACGACTTGTCGACTATTGGATCGGTAGGTGATGATCTTCTCGTCGGGATTGAGGAGAACCTCGACATCGTCGATGCCATATGTTGGCAAGGAAGTGGTAGCCTCAGCATGGATGTAGTATTTAGACTTATCAGCCTCCACAATTTTAATGGTAGGGTCACTCTGCAGCACGTTGACCACCTCGTCAAACTCTTCCTCGGCACTCTTGCCAAATTCCCAAGGGGCACTATACTTCTCCACAGAGCTGATGCTCGAAGTGGAGACGCAGTTGCTCTTTGCAGCACATTTCAATAGCCTACCCTCCACAATACCAAAGGGAGGAGGAGTTGCCATGGGTGAGGCTAATTTGTCATCAGCCCAAGCGGGTGCTGGACCACGACATAAACTCCCCGCAAGAAGCACTCCAGCTGCTATTCGATTGATAGAGAAGAACCCAGTATCAAAACGCTTCAAACCATGGAGAATCTTCTTTGCATAAGAGGTGACAAGAAAGAGCAAGATGATGATGCTGACAGTCTTCATTGTTTTTCTGACGAAGAGAAAAGGGAAAATTCCAGCTTACATTCCAGGATTCTTTCCATGGAATCCTGTTGATTATTAGGATGCATAGGATTCCTGTTCTGTTGGATATTTTTCAGTGTTGATCAAACGACCTCTGCCGCGTAGCTTTCACAGACGTTGAGAAGTTTTTCACATTTGATTTACTTGTGAATTCACTGACGCCTGTTCTCTCAGACTCTCTCTGTCTCAGCCTCTCTCATCTTGTCACAATTAAATAGCATCTCAATAAGACAAATCGTCATCATGACAACTACTACAACAACCTCTTCTGTGGAATCTTCCCTCTTGAAAAATATTGAGATGATGAATCGTTTAGAAGGATTCAATGTCGTTATTGTTTGTTGTAGTAGTGATAAACAAGCTAATTATTGGCAGCAACGACTTGAACGAGGACGTGGTTCTGTACTCCCAGCACAAGCTCTTGTTTTGGCAGTGGAAGAGGATTGGCCTGGTGGAGCTGGGAATGGTTAGTCTCACTTTCCTTTCTTGCTTTCTTTTCATATCCCTTGTTCTTATTGTATTTCTATGTCTATCTTAGCCTTGGGAACTCTTTATGCCTTTGTCAAAGCTTCTCGTTTGGCACAGGAACGCTTTGGCTTAAACTTGTTAGAAGAATTGAAAGCAAGTAAAATTAGTGTGGGCTTGTATCATACTGCTGGTAAAGGTACTCGTTTAGCTCCTCTTCCTGGATCGGAAAATAATAATAAACCTGGAGTGAAATTGCCTTCAACTGTCCTCATTGAAGGCAAAGCTGTTCCCATTACTATTCTTGAAGCTGTTATTAAACAAACTGGTTGTTATGCTTCTAGTCGACTTGGAAGACTCTCTGTCTTCTGGGGTGATCAAGTCTTTATCCCCACTGCTCCAGTCACCTATACAGTAAATCGTCATGCTGATATTTTATGCTCTCTTGGTCCTATGATGACCGAGAAAGAATGGCATGAGCGAGGCATGGAGAAGTATGGTCTTATTGCCCAATGTGAGGGAGGAAGCACAGCTCAGGTTGAAAAGGTTTCTCATGCAACAGCTGTGCAACTCTTGTCAAGTCTTGGTGAGATTCACTCTGTTGGTGTTTCCTTGGGCTCTTTTAGCATTTCTTGGCAGCTATTAGAAGCTTTCCTTGACGAGTTTGCTTCAGAACTCAGTCATAAAACGGGCAAATTGGACTCGGATCCTCATCTCTGGATGCCAATCACGTTGGGAAAGACCGCCTATTTACAAATTATGAAGCAGAAGGGAGTGTCTGAAGAAAAGTCTTCTGCTCATTATGAGCGCATTCGAAAGCTTTTGGTCGCTTTCCATGAACGACATGGTACAGAAGATAAGGACATGTTTGGCGCTGTCGATGTTGGCCAGGGTGTGCTTTGGTGGGACTACGGTCAACTCAAACTCTATCAGCAGAATACGTTGTTATTGACCCATCAAACTTCTGAAGCTGCTATGTTGAGATCTTTTTATTCCATTCCTGAGGATAGGCTTGTTCGGGATTCCTCAACTTCCGGAACTGATATTGATGCCCATTCTTGTGTGTCTTCCTCTCTCCTTGGTGGTAGCGGAGAAAGAGGGTTCGTGAAGAATAGTGTGATTAGCAATGTGCGCTGCAAGTATATTGAGGCGGAAGACTGCGTACTCATCAATGTCACTGCTGAGCGAATTGTTGCTAAGAAAGGCAGCATCGCATACAACCTTGTACATGAAGGTGAACTTCAATTGGGTGAGAAGGCTGTGGAAGTGGGTGTCTTCGATGAAACCGGCAAGCAGCTAGTGGTGAAGAGCACTATTGATATTGATGGTGGAAAGGCTTGGGAGACTCGCGTGGAAGGTAACGAAAAGTCTTTCGAGGAGATATACGACTCGAATGCCAATGCCTGTCCATTGACACTTGAGAAAGTGATTGCTTCTGCCCATGATGCAGCTTGGCAGAAGATGTAATGTAGTCAGTTAGCACATAGGAAGTTAAGGAAAGCTTAGAGCTATTCAAGCATATAAAAGTACCCCAGGTTTATTGTAATTGAGCTAGGTTGAGAAACGCGTTGTCTAGACTGTTGAAACAGGTTTATGAGAATAGGAGAGGCGGGCGTGTGATGAGGTCACTGGCGATGGCTGTCTCCTCTCCTTCCTCCCTTCTCGTCTTCCTCATGTTAGCTCTCTGTCTTTTCAGACCTGCTTTTTCCTTCCGCTCTTCTCCATTGTCTGCTTTATCAGCACGTGCTTTGGTCTCCCTATCTCTCGCCAAAGGCAACGGCCAAGACAGTCACTCAGCCAACCATGCCAAAGGATTCGCCCGTCACATCTTCAAAGAACAGCGCCCACTGCCTTCAATTGATGAGCTAGCTAAGCAGCAACAGCTGCGCTCTCTCCTCTCAGAGTACAAGAATGGTGCACAAAAGAACCGCATCTTTGATGACACCATTGACTTCCCCACGGCCTTCACTCTTAAGGTCATTGGAGTGAACGATGTCTCCTTCGTTGATGATATTCTTTCTCTCGTGGGTCAAATCATCGAACAGTCGCCTTCTTCCATCCAGCACTCCACTCGCATGACGACGCAGGGTAACTACCTCTCGATCACTCTTTCACCAGTCTTCCAGTCTGCGGATCAGATCTACGCCGTCTATGAAGCTGTGGGAAAAGACCACCGAGTCAAGTTTGTGCTATAAACTAATTGTATATTACTAACTATGTAGATGTGTAATCATGAAGGAATAGGTGATTGTAATAGGTGGGTGTTGTTGATCGGGAGATGAAGCGATAGTGCTGTCTTATCTTTCTATTAGTAGTAATCATTCAACTCTCTTCAAATACTTGAAGATATATAGCAATACATGTAAAGTAGATAGTCATATGTTAGTAGATAGTCTAAGCCAGCGGAAACCTCTAAATATCCAAATACCTAGATTCTGAGGACTGGAGTTGGAATGGTCATCATCATAACAAGGAATGGTCATGGAGGAGAAAGAGCAGCAGAACATCTCAAACCCTTCTCTAATCGAAGAACAGCCTGTAACCAAGAAATGTAAACGAGAGAAGAAGTCAAGTGATGATCTCCTTGCCATCGCACCAGGTCTACAGTGTGTGCCATGCGATCGCGATGCCTCCCTCAAGAATGAGAAACGATTTAAGTGGAGACTGTGCTTGCCAGAGGAAGTCAAAGCAACTTTTCCACAATTGGTAGCAGATGCCTGGGTGTTGGATAATAACATCTGTGTCGTCGCCATGCAGACAGGTCTAGATGTCAAGCAAGTCATCTACCCCAGTCTCTCAGTGGAAGGTGTCTATGGCAAGCAGAAGAAAGGAGCAATGCGTATCCAAGCATTACAAACAATCTGTATTGTAACTACACAGGATGATCGTGAGATAGAACTAGTCTCTCCCATTAGTGGGAGGATCTTAGAGATGAATGATCGGCTACAGACAACTCCTTCCTTGTTACAAAGTCGTCCAGGAGCAGCTGAAGGATATCTCTTACTACTTTCATCTGATGTACCCAAGTTACTTGATAAAGCAGCAGGAGCAATCACTTCACTTGATGAACTGTTAGATCCCAAGAAACAAAATGTCTGTTTTGCATGGAGCAAAGGTAACTGTAGTCGTGGAGATGTTTGCAAGTATGAACATCCTCGCCTAGCCGTATCTTCAAGCTCATGCTAACTGAATTAATAAGATTGTAAGAGACTCTGTCTGTTAATCGATAGCAGAATGCTCTACCAAAGAGGAGGTGTTCAAGAACACTCTGGGAACATTCTCTTCACATCTTCATTAGAGTATTGTTGTGAGGAATATACAAGTACTACAGCATGAAGCAGAAGAGGGCTGCACTCTCCAAACATTAAAGCAGAGTCATTGGCAGCAGATCACCTCAAAGTAATGTAATAGCAATAGGTCAATCCTGCTGTCATAATAGTGAGTAATAATGGATAAATTAATAAACAAGTTCCATAATAAACAAAACACATAATAATAATAATACTATATTTGACTTCTCATTGACAATAGTGTAAATACCAATAGCCCGTTGTAGCTAAAACACGGTGGGTCCAGGTGGTGGAAGAGCTTTGGCCACCACAGGCTCTATTACATGATCAGACTCAACCTAAGAACAAGAAGAAAACATTGATCAGTGTGCTCATTCTCATCAAAACACGGAAAACAAACACCAAAACAAGAAAAGTACTTCGATAGCGTTGGCAGGCTTTACCACAATCTCTGCTGAGACGCGACCCTTCGATTTCAAAGCTTGCACAGCTTGACTAGTTCGTTGGAAGACCGACAAGAGCTCTCCTTCTACAAAACGATCTTCCACCTTAAACATCTCCTCGTCAGCGATGTAGCAACAGAGAATAGTCTCAATTCCCATTCCAAAGATCTCAAGGAACATCGATGACACCCAGTAGGCAAGCAGGAAAGTGAATACTAAAGGGGCTACGAGCCCGTTGATTTCATCGCTGTTGGTTCCATAAGCGATGCACAGATAGCATGCAAAGGTCGTTAAAGTCGGAATGAACAGCTAGACAAGCACAGGCACAGTAATAACATTGATAATACACTGAAAACGCAGAGATATAAAAAAGGCTTACTCTTCCAATGAATAATAAGAAACCAGAGACCATATTAACAGCTGCTACGCGAAGCACATTCCTCAAAATAAGGAAGAAGCCCGAGCGTGCAGCCTTGCAAAATGGATATCCATATATGGCTGTCATGATGTAAGCATGCTTATTGATAAAGCGCATTATCTTCTCAATGCACCACACGATACAGCCAATGATACAAGCCACATATTCAACAATTTTGCTTTTGGATTGTTTTGCTTTGCGTTGAATGTAGGCCAAGATGGCACGAATTGTTAAAATGATGGCAAGAATCAAAGAGCCAAAGGCTGCTGTTCCAAGATGATTGAATAGACATGCACGAATGGCCTTAATGGACAAGAAAGAAAGTGAGTAAATGTTATCAACTATCAGCACGAAGTGGAAGAAGGCTTACCCATGCTACGGTGACGTTTCCCGTAGATGACTTGTTACGATTGAAATACCAAGCTGTAAAGGATAACGCTATCACAATTTGACCAAAAGCCATAATAAACTCGGACGTCCAGAACCAGCAAAATATCATATAGAGAAATGCATAGCGTGCATTCACCGTGTAGGAAAAGGTTCGATAGGAATAGGTTACATCGTTACCGTTGTATTCATAAGTACCTTGCTTAACCTTCAAATCTCCAGAGGAAGCCAGATAAAGGACATAAATAACCCATGGAACCAAAAACACAGTTAATGCAACAGCCTGCAGAAGCGGAAGAGCCAATAATGTCGGCATATTGGCCAGAGCACGTGATGCCTGTTTAACCACACCTATTGCTAGACTTAACCTTTTTCTCAAGACAACTATTAAGCAAAAGTACAAGCCACTAATACCCCATCCAAAGTATGCAAAGATCTTCATGGTGAGCACCTCGGGGTCACTATGCACATCATCATTGGCCCAACTCTTAGCAAGATCCCAAAGAAGAAATGATCCCACAAGAAGACAAACAAAGACACCAATCACAATTCCCCACACAAGAACTGGTAATAGACCTGGAATACGTAGTAAATATAGATACAGGAAGGAAACACCAGTAGCCATACCCAATCCAAAGCCTCCAATATACCCGGAGAGATTCACCACATCCCCGAGAAATTTCGAAAACCATCCAGAGTTTTTCTCATTGGATGTTCCATAGGTTGTTTGATTACTACTCACAGTAACATTATAAGAGGCAGCATAGTTAGAAGCTTGTATAGCAGCATTGGCCACGTCAGTATTTGGCCAGCATCGATTCAAGACATTCTTTGTCTTGAGATAGTACATACATTTATATTGTATTAGATAGTCATAACCATCTTTAACAGAAGAATCTGCATCACTTTGAACATCATAATGGCAGTAGAATTGATCATATTCGTTCTTATCAGGACATTTAGAAACACAGACCACTATTATAAGAGAAACATTAACAGACACTATGGCGACAAAGGTTTCAAGATGTACTTACCAGAGAGGTCGGGGAGGTAATAGCCATACTTCTCATGCTTTACGTCAGAGTGATATCCACATATTCTTCCATTATAGTCAATCGCATTGGTCAGGCGATAGGGATTGCCAGACTTGAGATGACTGTCATCAATTGCTCCAAGGACGATAAGACCAAGAATTGTCATAGCAACCCACATCGCAATGATGAGAAGCTGAGAACAGACAAGGTAGGCTGCATGTGAGAAACAAACATTATTAACTGATCATTCAAGATAAAAATAGATTTACCAGAAACAACTTGTCTGTACAACTGGAAAGAAGCAGAAGAAATCAAAAATCATTAAAAATAGATTTTTAAAATAAATTAATAAATAAATAAAAATAATAATAATAGCAATAAATAGGGAAAGAAAAGAGAACGTACTGTCGTGGTTTATCTCGAATATCACTCCATCCTTCATGAACTAGTTTTTGATTATCTGGATGATTTTCATTGGCACCATGATCTTCATCCTCGTGTCCCATGGTATTCTATTATGATGGATGAGGTTTGATGAGGTCTGATCACTTAGTCTACTATAGGAGGGTGGTGAGGCTAAGAGAGACAGATGGTCCTAGTGTCTTGGTAGTAGTAGTAGTAGTAGTAGTGGTAGTAGTAGTGGTAGTGGTAGTAGTAGCAGGTCGTTCTAGTCTTCCTAGCGGTGCATATGATTGTGAGGACAAGATCTGCTCCTCACAGAGAAACTTCAAGCAAGCACTCGATATTCGAAGACGATCTTCAGTTTGCGGGGAATGAAAACTGAACTCCGAACTGTGAACAGCGGAAAGTTTTGCGGTAGAGCGTTAGGAAACAGAAACGCGAAACCGTCAGAAAGTGATTATGGAGTAGAAACTGACTTGTTAACTTTATGTGGAGTATGGGTCAGATCTACAGTCCCGCACTTATAACTTGTTTGTATTTATGTTATTCATATTTTAGTTGTGCATTAGTCATGAATTAAGGAGGATGGTGACACATTATAGTTATTCTCATATCCACAATCAATTCTCGTTGTAAAGCAAGAGGGACAATGTCAATTAATTTAGCGAAGTCATAAGCATATGATCACAGATTCAATGATCAAATGTTAGAGAAAGTAATTAGATTGTTGGATTGTTGAGCATACCTTACTGTGTAGTGTACCTCCTGGAGATATTCTTCATATGATCTGCAGCATATTGGAAAAGCACCGCAGCAACTGTGTGTCATTCCATGGAAGTCTATACCTAAGCTACATTGACAGCCATCACATAGGAAGCGAAGAGTCCGACAGAGTTGTTTATGAAGGAATATTATATCGATAGTGATGTCTTCAGTTTTCCGGACAAGCTGATGCATTAACCAACAAGAGGCGCTGAAGGAGGTTGGGCAGAGCAGCAGTCATCAAGGAGTTGATGACATTGGCAGGTACAGCGAGGACAGACACTTCTTCATTTGGAAACAGAATGAGAAGAATACGTGGGAACATAAGCAGCTGCGCATCTTCGAGACTCCTGTATGGAGGGTCAGTTGGTCCATCCGAGGTAACGTCTCCTCCGTTGTGGAAGCAGTCTGTTTATGAGAGTTGGATCCAGATATCCTCTGAGGATTATCACCAAGAAGGGAGTACTTGGGAGTAGTGGGGGCTAGAGGTTTGTGTGTTAGAGAATTGCGTGATTTAAGTGTTGTGCAGTCCTCACTTAGCTCACAACGCCTTTGCAGTAAACTGTAAAAAGAAACGTAAGAACATTGAAGTACATAGCTACACTGACAGCCACTAACCTATCATTCACAACAGCTCCTTTGCTCCTCTCAGACTTCCCTCCATCATCATCACAGTCGCAGCTACTACTCTTTCAAACTGTTCATAGCTCACTCTGCTGTACCCTTCAACAAGATCATCTTTGCCCACTCCACTTAATCTTTGTTCATCAGCCTCCGCAGTAACTGGAGCAGAACTAGTGACAGCAGCAGTTCCACCATTCCGCTTCATCAACTTCGCCTGTACTCTATCAGGCTGGTCATCCTTGTTGTCGTAGATCAGCACAGACAGTGTGAGTCTGCCTAAGTAGGTCACAGTGGGCATGTTCTCACCCTCAGGCCAGAAAGAACGGAAGAAATGGTAGGTCTGACCCGAGGTGAGGGTCCCGTACACAGTCCTGTGAGAGATACGGGCATTCTGAGGCTGGTCGGTTCTGGAGCTGCTGCCAGCGAGAGTACTCACAGAAGAAGAAACCTCAGTGCAGGGGTCTAGGTGCAGGTCGTGCAGCTCGCCCAGTGTCTGCCAAAGACTCTTCAGCAGCTTCATCACCACGCTCAATCTCTTTGCTTCGCTGAGAGTCTTGAAGAGCTTCTTCTCCTCAGGAGGCTGGGAGAGCGGGAGAGTGTTGGTGTTGACGACGAACTCCCCACGAGGCATCTCAGTACCCTCCTCCTCCTCCTCCTCCTCCTCCTCCTCCTCAAAATCTTGTCCTGCAGTGTCATCGTCCTCGTCATTCACAGCCATGCCCTCCTTCTTCCGCTCGGCATGAGAAATCAGCTCAGAGGGAAATAGAGGATCCATTTTGACGACGGCCCGAAAACCAGGGGGGGAGGATGTGTTGCTACTGCTGCTGATAGGGTTTGAGGGAGGCAAGGCAACTGTGGGCTCGTAGGGAGTGGGAGTGTAAGGGGGCAGTGTGGCATAGGAGCAGTTCACAGGAGAACAGGGCAGCTTGCCGTCTCTGGGTCTCTTCTTGGGTACATCGGCAGTGACATCAGCAGCATCGGCAACAGTGTCATAATACACAACTCCATGTTTGTCAGTGAACATCTCTAAAGCACTCTGAGGTAGTAGTCCAGCGGCCCATAGCCACAGACATTATCGAACTTCATGCTATTAGTTTGTTTCCACACAATCTCCTCGACACCCAGTGTGCTGTTGCAGTACATGGCCGCAGCCTGCATGACCTCGTTGATTATCAATCTGCGGGTTGCTTCGTTGTAGATGGACAGCACAGCGAAGTGAGGCTGCAGTGCGAACAGATGATCGAAGCAGAGGCGAACACAGCTGTTCCATCTCTGTTTTCTATCAGGATTCTCTTTCAATTCCACAAGATAGCCATCCAAGTGACCTTGAAAGCGCTGTAGATCAGCAGCAGTCAAGGTACTTAGGAGTCTGTCGCAGTAGTCAGTTCCTGCTGCAGACTCAGAGACAGCAGGCAGAAGCATCAGCTTCCGGATTTGATACTCAGTTGTGTGAGAATATGAGGCCTTATCAGCGACATAGAACAGCATATAATCCCCGGATGTTGACTGGGCATTGTGAAGGAGAAACTCCTTGGTAGACGCAGCCTCGGCGGGTACTGCCCGGTCAGATTGTTCACTGATGGGAATGCACACTATCCGCAGAGGCCCACGAACCTTAGGCGGTTGTTTCTTTGATGCATCTGCTTCACTCAATGCTAGATGCTTGTCAAATTCGTTCTCAAATGAGTTCAGCTGTTCAGTCACAAAGTTTGGACACGATGAATCAAATATCAAACACAGATGGTGCTTGGAAGAGATCCCTTTGCCCACGCCTTCTCCGTAACTGTATATCTTGATGGCTTTTCGCCAATAGATGATGTCTGCAGTGATCTGGGCATCATTGTCATACTCATCAGCACTTAGAGGACGACCGAACTCGTCTTCGCCTGAAGCCTTGTAGAAGACAAGCTTGTGAATGTTCACAATTTCAGACAAGTTCTTGAACCTTTTCAAGTTTAGTGCTTCTTTTATTTTCGTAACAATCGCCCCAAATGTCGTGGGAGAGTCCATTTGCACAGTGGTGCCATTTCCCACATGTAGAATCAATTTTCCTGATGTGGACATGATTCAGATTCAGAATGAATCAAAAATCTTTCAAGCAAGTCCTGGATTGTGTAGCGGGAACTCCAATTGGAGTCCGATCTTCCGATAAAATAAGGGTCAAATGTGTATTCCGATCGAGTCAAAGGTCAGAGACGTGGTCCAAGAATCCCAAAATCCGCGGGAAACGCTTCGCCACACACCAAACCTCGGCAGTGAGTGTGCATCAAAACTCGCTTTTTGAGTCTTTTTGAAATCTCAAAGTTGTACTTGATATCAACTGATCCTCCTCTATTCATGTGTTCAAACTTTCTCTTTTTCTCTCGTTCCAGAGAAAGAGAAGCTGTCTTTTCGCTTATGTTGCTATCATTTATATCTTCATCAATAAATAAAGATAAAAGTTCTTTTTCAGATTGATAAATGGACTTTATTTCCTGAATTAGACCAGTTTTGTTCATATTCTTATGAATATACTTCTTCTTCAACACTGCAAATAGTAGATATGGTACAGTCAAGTATCTTGCTGTCTTTTCCACTTCATCGGTAATCTCTAACTGGTCCTTCTGCTTTTCTAGTATCAATTGATATTCTTGTATTCGTTTCGTTTGCTATCATTTCTCCACCAGATGGATTATAATGGTGAGCACAACTACTCATTTCCTCAGGAAATATCTCATTAAGAAGACTATATGCTGGATCTTTTGTGAAACTTTCTGTATCAGAGGACTGCCTAAAGTAGTTTAGAATCATAGCACCATCTTCGAGATGATGGAAACTCTTTATTGCAATTGGTTGGAATCGTTGACTGCAATTGCCCATTCCCGTATTCCTCAAGAACTTCATTGCACATCCTACAATTCTTAAGATACGCTTTAAGTATCTCTGCTTTCTCTTCAAGACATCTTGATACATTATCTAATATCCCTGCAAAAAAAGACTGAACGAGACGATATCGACCTTGGTAAGCGAGGAATGACATTATCTTTGGTAGAGACTCTAGTAATGGTATTGGATTGCCATTCTTTGACTGACCTTGGAATATTAAATGTATTTTGGCATTAATAGGGTTTCGGATGTTGAATTGAGGTTTAACTATATTTTGCCTGAAGAGTCTCAGGATATTTTGTGTGGTAGATTTCCCTGTCAGTGTGAATGTCCTAGGGGGGAGAGTTTGTTGTTTTGTGTCTTCTTTGTTCTTTCAATCTCGCGACAAATTTTATTTTCACAGGCCTGGTTTATCACCTTGACCAGACTCTTCCTGTTTAATGTGCTCGAAAGGAGCTGGGTTGGAGACATCCACTGGACGATTTCCTCTTGCCCAACGCGCAATCTCATCCACCGTACGCTGATTGCGTGCCTCCATCAAAGAGAGTTTGTCGGGATAGTCAGCCCAAAGATCCTCAGGGTGAGAGTCAACCTGCCAAAATGGCATTTTAGACACGTCTACCCCGGTCACATTGTTGATCATGGGTCTCAACTCTTCAGACATATATTTCTGCGCATCCGCGGCTGAAAGTTTGTAGGATTTGGTGAAGACCACTCCCGTGATGTTCAAGATCTGTGGTCCGAGTAACTCCACGATGAGTTTCAGCGCATTCTGCAAAACATCAAAGCGTGAATCACAAGTTGGAACGCATGCACAACTTTTTCTTCCTTGAGGTTATTCAGAATCGAGACGAAGGTCTCACTATCCAGTTCGTAGCCGGTGATAACGTATGGATAATAAAACAGTCCAGGATGATCTGTGATCTTCAAGTCTTGGACAGTGACAGATTGAGGTTGACGCCTAGCCAAAAGGACTGATGCATTATCAAGAAAGGGAGTAATGTTAAGGTCTCCACCCAAGAGGCGATAGAACAAGTTGCCAAAGGATGATCTGCCATCAGCAATTCTACCAATCAGTGACACATTAATTGTCGCCTCATAAACTTGAACAAAGTAAGCAAAAAACAGAAAGTAGAAAAGAGGTTTACACATTGGCATCGTGTGAGTGTAGAAAAATCAACAGAAGAGTGAATGCGATTGTGAAGGAGAGAGGAGAGGAAACAATGTCTCTTCTCTCTCAAGCTCTGCCTGCGTATCTCTCTCTCTCTCTCTCTCTTTCTCTCTCTCAAGAGCAGCTGCCACGTCTGCTCCATGTTGAACATTCCAAAGCAGCGGGGTGGTGAATGACATCATGGTGTTGGAAATGCAGTGAGTAGTGGATAAGATGACCAACATCGCAAGAGCACAATCCTTCGTCGTTATCACCATTTTGCACATGTTGCAAAGCATATGCTTCAAAGTGTAGGCAGGTGAAAGCTGCAAATGAGAATCAATTGGCCTGATAGGAGACAAGACGATTCTCTCTATAAAGCACAGCGATAACTATCCAATTACAATGACTAGACAATGGTCAGTGCAATCAAAAGTCTTTTTTGCATTTTCATAAGATCTTAAATAAAAGAAGTTATAACTACTCCACGTGTAATAAATACCCTGCCATCTTGAAGAACCTGCTTACTCACTAATCTATCCACCAATGCTCATCGATTTGTCATTACCTGCTTGGACAATGTTTACTCGGTCGCATCCCAGTTTGCGCAGCAAGTAACACAGCATAGTTATTCTCAGTGTTAGTCCTGCTATAGTCAACCTTTCTGCTCTCCTCCACCCATCTCGTCAGCAGAGCATGTGCCTCACACGAACCACACACATCAAAGCTACCTAGAATCTCTCCATTGAATGAGAAGACATGGCCACCTTCCACATAACGATCTTCTACGTCGCGCAGCTTGTTCTGTGAAGGATGTGGGAGAAGACCTCTTCCCACCATACTCTCCTTGTAGATATTCAGATGGCTCTCATTCAAACACAACTGTATTTCAGACATACACGATAAGTAACGTATCTTGCTTGTGTTGTAATTAGCAACTACTTGCTTACCGGTAAGACATGTGCTTGTAATCGTTTTAACAGAAAGACTTCCGCAGACACATTGACACCTCTTGACTCTAAGGCCAGACGCTTCTCATTAAGTTGCCTAGTTGCGATGTTATAAACCGAGTACTCATGGGCATGATCAAGCTTCACTTGCATGAGCTGCACCACTTCATTGGGCCAGTGAGAGGCCTTGGGGTGTACTGACAAGGCCTTCCTCGTCTTTGTTACAACCACATCTGCAAGAGACCAGCCAAGGAAATGTCTGAGCACCACCAGAGATTCATCTAATCGCTCCAAGACGATAGTGAAAAGATTCGAAGAGTTCATGTATGCCAAGGCATCGTCGATGTTTGACGCGAAGGCACTGTGAGAGAGGCTCGGTCCTGGAAATCCTCTTCGTAAAGGAAAGCGAAAAGCAAAAGCTCGTGCAATGTCCAGAGGTGGTACAGTCTCCTCTGAGCCATGGTAGAGGAAAAGTGGTCCCATGACTGTTCGATTACCACTAGCACCTCCCAGCACACCACGGGGATGTTTTTGCACACCACCATGTCGCAGGGTGGACGAAGAGGATTCGCTAGGCAAACTCTTCGACTTGCTCGCAGCACGCAGTGCCTCTTGCATCTTGAACAACTCTCCCCAGAAGTAATAGATAGAGATTAGACGAGAGAGTGGGTCTCGCACCATAAAGATCTCCTTCACCTCACCACTCAACACCTGTTTGCCAACTTCTGTACGGGCAGTAGGGATTTGATCTAAATGGAAGGCACAGCGCAGATGGTCTCTCACAATAGAGGAATTGAGGTTACAGATCTCATGGGTGAGAGAGATTTTGAAAGGAATTGATTGAGCAAGTACTTCCGCAGCAAGTTGAGAAGATCGAAGAGTAGCATAGATTCGAAGCTCCTTGTGCTCAGGATCTGCTTGATAGGCACACTTTGCGATGACTTTACAAAAGGAATTCGCTGTGGCTTTACGTCGTGGGAGAGAGTCATATCGATAGGCATAGGACATGAGCAGAGAGAGGAGAGTGGAGCTACCCACTTTTTGCAGTCTCCAAAACATGATATTGTCTCCCGCTGTCACAGCAGGGCTCGCAATCTTTCGCATTAGAGGTACATCAGCATAGCGTGCGTTATTCGTAACTAGAGATTCTATCTGATCTTTGACAGTGGGATTACCATTAGGATTAGCATAGGAATGAAACGCAAAGATTATAATCAGTAGACAACATGTACCGAGAAGGAAGGTCATTCCCCCAACAAATTGAGGGAAACGTTGAAAATGATGAAAAGGAAGAACAGCACGGAGCAGACCTCTCAGTGAAAACCTGGCGTTTTTGCAAAACTCGCATTAATAGAGTTGAAACACAATTTTCTCTATTAGAAAGTACACCTAGAGTTTCCATGGAACCAATGGGATACATGGAACCACAGACACACCAGAATTAGAGTTTGCTCAGTGAGGAAGAAAGATTTCAACTATATTAATGCGAGTTTTGCATTATGCGAGTCACATGCTCTCGCATCCAGCGAAGATATTAAACGAAAGGAAAGCATCCTTTTGTATTGAAGTATAATCTATTACTCGCTCTGAGCAACTATCACAGTACAGTTTATAATGGCGTCAACAGTTGACGTTCCCATTGATTATTGAAAGGTTCCCATTTGGAGTGATTTTCAGCAAGACCGCACCAACAAATCTAGACAAAGTGAAGTATGATGAGGATTTTTGCTACTACTATTTTCTCCCCCGGATTAAACGATCGAAGTCATTTGAAACGAATCAACATGCTCACTGGAATCGTTAATGCAAAACGAGATTTTCCTGTTGATTATCCACAGTATTTCAGGGATGACACGGACGTCATGCTTTCTTTCAGAGATGGAAATATCAAGGCTTTCTGTGAGCCATGGAATCCACCTGGTGTTATTGGGCAAGTGCATTACGTGTATACACTAAAAACTGCCTTTACATCTGAAGACGCCTCATTTATGCTTGGAAGTTTCGAACTCATCAATGACATTGTTCTGGACACAAATGATGAAGAAATCATAGTACCATACAATGCTATATCTCAGCTTCCTTCTCTGGGTACTGATATTTTACACTCAGATACCTGGTTTCGCGAAGCGTTTCAGGCTCTTCCCCTTGGATTGTGTTTGACGGATTTGAATGGCGCAGTGGTGTTGGCCAATAACTACTGGAACAGACTGGCGCATCTTGTTTCAGTGGACGTAGCGCAGTACCGAAGTGATTTTAACCCTTTGATCTCTGCTGTCTGGCTGCCTAGAAACAGCACCACTGGTCATGGGCTGGGTATGTACCACATCCAAATGGACGATGGTATTCTGTACCGCGTGTGGGTACTGAGGCCTAGTATGGCTGTGACTGCTGATCCGTACTATATTGACGGGAAGCTTTCCACGAGATCCTAAATCCTTGACGGTATTATTGAACTTGGCTGTTTACTATGCGTACCATCAATACGAGCGATATTTACTACCATACGTCGACAATCATAATGCACTATATGATGTTAACTAATTGGCAAGTACTTAATTAATTAATCAAGTAAACGGAAGTCCACAGCACAGTCGCTCTTTTAATGTTCTTTTCTACCCTTTACTGTATTGTTCTTTACGGAACTGTAGCCGATCTGTGTGTTATGATTGATTATGTTCTCTGCTGCGATGTCGTGCAGTAGATTATGTTATTTCTTATTGTAGTTATGTACTTGCTTACTTTAGTATGCTACACATGACTGTTGTGTGATCGTGTGTGTGTCTCCTGTATGAGCATATTCTTGTTTAATAAGGATAAGAGATAAATGATCTCATTCCGCAATTTGGTTGTTACTTTTACTGACCTGAAAACGGATTGACTTTATTGGTCATCTAGGTAATTGTAGTGAGACTGACAGGTTTACTAACACTGAGGCTTACGATTTGGCAAAAGTCTTACGTGTTTTACAAACGCACACCCACAGTCTTATTATTCTGTTGCATGAAATATTTCTTCTTAAGTTAATCCGATCTTCTCAAGCACTTCCGACTTGCAGACTTTGTTGTGCATATCCGAGGATATCGATATCTGGATCATTCGTCATCATCATCATCATCATCATTATCATGGATGAAGAGAATCAGTACCCTTGTAATGGTGATGGGGATAGTACAGTTTGTAGTAGTGCTACCACCATACCTTTTGTAAAAATGGATGAGAGACATACCTCAGTCAATGTTCGTTCTACCACCATCTCTGATATCACTTTATCCACAGGTCAGCCTAGTGGGTGCAGTGGTATTGGTAGTAGTGGTAGTAGTAGCAGCAGCTACAGCAGACCTTCCTTGCTGTTCCCTCCCTCCTTGAAAGACAATCCAAAAGCCTCCTTGTCCGCACCGTCACCACAGTCACAACAGAGTTACTCTTCTGGTTTATCAAGTATGATAGCACCTAATGGAGAAAGTGGTCATCGTCAATCACGTGCTGAAGTTACTGGATGGTTTCATTCTTTCACTATGATAACGTTCTTCTTTGGTACCAAGCTAGCCTATATCTTCTACCCTCTATCCATGATAGTCTATTACCTGGTAGTTTGTCTCTCAGCGATTGCTGCTGGGAAGTCACCAGGGTGTGTCAAGTTTACCCTCTATCTCTTCTCCCCTCTCTTACTTTTCCTCTGGTGGCCTATTTGGATGATTGTTACTATCCTATCTGCACTATTGGCGACATTAGGTTGTGGTTGTTGTTTTACTGCTTGTTATGAGGATGAGGAGTTGAAAGAGGATACTGCCATCTTCTATGATATGATCTTCATGCCCTATGTGATAGCTGCTGCGCCTCTTCTAGGAGAAAGAGAATAACAGTGGCAACTACTGTACTTTACTGTACTGCACTGCACTGTTCTCTACTGTATATAAGAACAATAACAGCTACGGTACTGTATAGCCTGTTCGTGGTAATCGTGTCAGTGTTTCTTGTTGTCCTCATCATGAGGATGGAGAGGGATTTGATTTTTTGGTTTTGTTGAAAAATGCTCTTGGTGTATTTTATTTTAATTTTTACGTGTTATTCACTGTGGCTAATTTTCTTGTTTTCATTCTCTCCTTGTTGCAAGAACTAATGTAGTGTAACTGTGTAATATAAGGAATGGGTGGGTATCTTCCCCTGTTGTAGTGTACTGCTTTCAATTTATTGAATTACTTTTGTTAAAGGCATTCGCGTTGGGGAATTGCTCAGGAAGTACTGATATAGCACAGAGGACTTCAATTATTATCGCATTGCAATTGTTATTGAGGCAGCCGATGTAACTATATATCTGAAGTCTAACCTTTCAGAATCTAGCGGTCTGATCTTACAGCCAAGGATCCGTTCCCATCTGGGACTTACCAGCTGCTGATGAACACGAACAGAGAACCAGCGAGGAGAACAAAGCAACTGAAGAACAGCCCAGACTACTATCAAAACTCTTCTCAGAAGCATGAACGATCCCTCAGACTTGCCTCCGCAGTCAGGACCAGCAGTCAATCCAATACATACGATGACTTCTTCTGTTGAATCCCCGTTATTGCCTGTTGTCGTGTTGAATGAAGAGGACATTGAAGTAGGCAAGAAGCCCACAGTTACACACCCTCGTCAGACCAACAAGTCCTCCTCTTCTTCCTCCTCTTCCACTTCGAATACTAACCCGCACAAACCTGCAGTACTCTCTCCTATGAAAATGACCACGCGTAGCAGCAGCTTCGTCTACCATCGGCCAAGCTATCAGAAAGCTGTAGTGGATCACACTGCCACCTCAAAGCAACTCTTCTATCATGACTTTGTTGTCACAGTATTTGCTATAGGAACGAAGTTCTCTTTCCTCTTCTCTCCTGTTTGTCTATTGGCTATATTAATGGTTATCTTCATTAGCACCACTGTGGGTGAAGGACCTTTGATGTGGATTCCCGTCTACATCTTCTCAGGCTTGCTTATGATTGTTTGGTTACCAATCTTTGCATTTATCTGTCTCTTTGCACTTCTTTTGGTTGCCTCACAATGGAATTGTATCGCAAGAGCGTATGATAATGAGACTATCTCTCAAGATGATGTCATTTTCCATGATATGGTGCTCTTCCCTTACATGATCTGCATGGTACCTTTCAGAGATTAGCCAGCATTTCACACTTCATACTATCGTTGTTTGATAGTATGTGGTTTGTTGATCGTCCCTCTTTCTGTCTGTCCGCTTTAGTTTTATTATGTTCTTCATTGTTTATTAGTGTCACTACTTCTAGTGAATTTCAGGTAATTGTTTGTAATCAAGGAGGAGAGTCGACTACCATGAGAGGCAGAATAGTTGTTAGTCAAGTAGCCTCCGTCTGCTCTATGAGGCGATGTGCGCGCAGAAAATGACGTAGCGACTTTTCAACTTCAGACTGTAAAGAGATGACTGGCATGTACTCCTTGAGAAGTCGGCGCTTGTACCACCTCCCCACCTCCCAACCCTTTGATCGAGCTAACTTGTGAGCATCTTCCAAACTCTCGTTTCGTTTGGCCAATGGAGCAAATTCATACTGTAGAAGTGATCGCAAAAGCAACAAGCAAGAGTCAACCTGTGCTATCTATCATAAGTAAATTATGAGAAGAGTAATCGTCCACTCACCTCGTATAGCATTGCTCGGACATAGCGCGGAGCATAGTATCGCTTCACAATATCTCGCACCTGAGCGCTGTAGAATGGTGCTTCTCCTTCCAATAACTTCCTCCAAATTCTGACATCACTCGAGTTCTGGTAAAGTGGTACCTGATACTTGACTGCAATCTCTCTCACAGAAGAAGAGTTGTAAAATGGATTAACACCTAAAATTGAGTTGATCCCTAGGTCTCCCTGCAATAAGAGATAGCCCAGATGTGGTATCCAAGGACAATATGGATAAGATTGGAATGATGCAAACCACATCAACCAATCCAATCTCATATGATAAGGAGTGATCCAGCATGGCTTCTTGTCTAAATTGGTTGGCTTACAAGGAAACTCAATTTCTTTCCATTTGGTATGGGGTCCCAACACAACGTCACGAGTCCCTTGCAGCACAATTTCAGTACGTTGTCGAGTGATTGTGCCAAAATAACCATATGCATTAACTAAGCGGAAAGGAGAATAGACCATGTTCATCACCTGTTGTGTCATTTACCACTGGTTGTTTAACACCTACTATGTGATAAGCAGGCATGTTATAGAGTGTACCTGATTGGGTGACAGCAGATTGAGAACCACTGGATAGCTTCCCCATGCCAGTACACAAAAGAGTACCACCTCCAAGACTATTCTAGTAGACATGATAAACGTTCTAGAAGGAGCTGTTTCTATTTGCTTTTCCTTTGTCTTGTCCTCTGTAATGATGGTGTTGCACATGCTAGTATCGACAGCAGGTCGAGCCCAAACACATGGCAACTGCCAAAGAAAGCATCTTGACATTGCTTCCCTGTAATACGCAATCAATCATTCCATCATTAGTGTCAATCACTTAAACAATGACAATAGGAAGTTTCTTCTTTCACCTGCTCTTCTCCTCGCTTTGCTTTGCTGCTCTAACAAGACTTCGAGGTGTCCACAATGCCCAGAAAGCATCATCAAAGCACATTATTGCAGACAGCATGGTTAACCAATTTAAGAATGCTAAATTCCCAGATGAAATTAAAGTCAACTGGAAGATAATTTGTATAACGCCTCCAATCATTTGAAGAGATCGCCATGGAGTCAACAAGAGAAAAGGTGCAATTAACTCTACGAAATGATTGACCACAACCTCTGCCTTATGAAACCACTCTATTATGATAACCACAGAGAGAAAACACAACGATTAAAAAGTGATGACTACTCCAACCATTACTAATTCTACTACTAAATTAGCTATCAACTTACCTGGATGATTATGATAATAGATAGAGAAAGGATTAGGAATAGGTTGTGTCTGATAATGATAATTCATACAAGTCAAATCTAACCAACAAGGATCACTTCGTATCTTAATTAATCCAGCACCAAACATAATACGAAATAATAACCATCGATTACCCCATATAACAATCCATGGTGTAGGATTATAAGATGGGAAAGGATGAAGTGACCATAGAGGGACTAAGAAGATTGACAAAAATCCAACTTCCACAAGATGAGATTCCCATCCAAAACTATACCAAACTTGTCCAATATTAATAATAGAGAGATAGAGTATCCATAGAAGAAAGAAGACTATACTATTCCCTCCTCCTGATATCATAGGAATGATAGAGAGAGTCATACCAAGACAAGCAAGAAGAGTTTGATTCAATGCAATAGGTGGAATCCACCAATAGACAGTAGGTAGTTGAAGAAAAGCTTTCCATCTTCTAATAAAGTCATTTTCATTCTGATCATAATTATAGTCAGGTTGTTGAAGTACAGGTGGTTGATCTTGAAGTTGTGAAGTGAGGAAGAGTGTGGCAGGAGTTAATCCCTTCTCACCTAATAAAGAAGAGTTTTGATAATAAGCAATAAAGAAACCTGTAAAATAAAGAAATCCAAGAAAATGTAAATAATAGATTCGTGTTAGCCAATAAGTTCCTTTCAAATTATTCATTGTTGTTTGAAATTGTATATGGATGCTCTCATCATTGATTTTCAACTTCATTCTGATCAAAAGTCAAGCAAGCGTGATGACGAGGATGATGTTAGTGAATTACATTAAAAATAGAGAATTTCATATCCGAGAAGTGCTAGTCTAAACCTTGACAAAGTGTTTGGAATCTTCCCTGTGGTAGTTGCGATCGCTTTAATGGCGATCGCTAGAACTATGGAAGATGAAGGGGTTGACTATGATTGTCACTTGGTCTATTCGCAGTAATAGTATTATAGTTAAGTAATTACGCTGTCTGTGTGCAAGGCGAAGAATCCCCATCATCTATGAAATTCAGCAGGGTGGTGCAGGGCCTGTCAAATGAAACTGAGCTGTTGCTGCACTTTGTGCAGGCTCTGATCACCGCTATCCCCCTCCCGTCTCTTCGGCAGTTCTTCTGTTTCTCTTCAACAGTAGAGTTCTACTTGTTGTTGTTGTTCTTGCACTGGTAGCCGCAAACGTTGTACAGCTCGCCATTCTGGCACCTCACACAGAACCCATCGAATTGCTGCAGCTTGGCCTCCGTTGGAAC
>VKHL01000123.1:0-87589 GCA_015146655.1 Ochromonas danica
ATTAAGTTTTCAATTTAAAGAAGTTTATAATTTTTGGTTAAGTTGGAATAGGGCTATGCCCGTTTCACCCCCTTAAAGCCTGGCTTTCTTGTTTCGTGTGTGTATATGCATTACTTTGTTATCACTTCATTGGTTGGTCTTCTATTAGCTGGAGAAGCAGTTCTCGCAGATGAAGGAGAGATGATGAGGATCAACGACTCTGACATGATCATGATGGCCTGCCCTGCCTTGTCGCCATTGACTCTAAATTGGAAGTCATTGGTGAGTTCTTTTTTTCTTCCCAATAATCCGTCCAGAGAGAGTCCAAGTTTGATCATTTGTTGTTCCATGGAATGAACCGCCAAGTCTGGATGGAGATTTGGATATCACGCGCAAGACCTCCTTCTTCAAGTCCATCTTCTAAGCTAGCTTTGACCTCTTGTCTTCAGGAGGAAGCAGAAGAAGAGGTGCTATACAGTAGCCCCATCAGTCTAGCAGAAGATGGGGATGATGAGAGATGAGACCCAAGTGAAGAAACGCGATTCTGAATAAAAACTGTTTCGCAAGGAAGTTTCCGCAGCAACAAATCCAACACCCTCAGCCTCTCTGCTGCCTCTGACTGGTCTAACCCCATCAAGAAGTCAAAGTCAGCCAAAGGTCAGGTCAGGTCAGGTCAGGTCAGCCAGGTGAGTCACATTGACTAACTAACGCCCAAACAGCAATCAAAGATGGCGTCAAGTTTGTTGGAAAAGGGGCAAACTATTTTGGAAGTGGGTGGCGTATTAGCAGCAACATGTTCACTCTATCAGTCGCATAATTACCACAAAACAGGTCTGCAGAAAGCGAGGGAACGACATGCCCAAGAAATCGCTCTTGCCAAGGAGCAGCACATGAAATCGCTTGCAGAGGCAAAGCGTTGCTACCTGCTCGAACTACTCTATGACCTCGAGCAGCACTTCCAGCAGCTCAACGCCGATCTCATTGCCAGTGGCAACGAGTCAGAGCGGGACATGTTCGACCAGCGAAACCAATCGTTCCAGACCATGATCCTCGCCTCTTCTGTGATGTTCACAGGTCTCAGCACAGCTATTGTTGACGGCACCTTGCCACCAGGCACAGCTGAGTGGCTCATAATTGCTTTCTCCACGACCGCGGCGCTGTCCTTCTTCTTCCTCTTCATCTGCGTGGTCATCTGCGTTGAACTCGTCATCAGAGCCTCGAATTTCATGTATCGACGTGCGAAGAGGCATGCAAATAACCTCAAGAGAGCGATCTTCGAGACAAAGTCTCTTATGCAGCAGCTCAACATGCAAGAGGGCCAAGGGCTGAGGGAGGCTGACAAGCGGAGGATCATCACGAATATGGACGATCAAGCTCTCAACTCTGAGTGGAAAGGTCACGAAAGCAAGCTGCAGCGCTTTCTTGATCAACGTGAGAATATCAATGACTTGATAGCTGTGGTGGACCATGTCAATCCCTCGGAGCCTCGCGATGCAAAGAAGATGATCTCCTTTCAAGACTTCTGGAAACAGTCCTGCTCCTTCTGGAACCATGTGGCAGTGATTTTCTTCTACTTGGGCACTGGATGCCTTCTTCTTTGCATCATGGTGTTCATGTGGGCCGCTTTCAGCTCCAATCAGAAGTACGACAATCAGTCAGCAGCGATCATCGCAATTGTTCTCATCGGGTCGTCTTTGGTTATTGGGATTATCATTGCAGTCGTTCTCTCCACCGATCGTTCTTCTAGAGAAGAGATGCAACGAACTCAGGTATTGTTGTATTGTCATCTGATGTTTATCATTATTTGACTTTGTGTTATGTTGTGTTGTTTTCATTAGACAAGGTCTGCTTCTCTTTCTGAAACCTATTCAGAACGTGTTTGATGGATTTATTACTGCTCAAGTAAAAGCGGATAAGAGTTTTGAAATGAATCATTTGTACAGTCAGAGTATTGCTATCGGATATTGGGCACTAGCTACCACAGCTTGATTATTTTATCGTTTTCAGGGATTTCGGAAGGTGCCCCATAATGCTTGCATTTTTGAGCGTTGCAAGTCTGTAAATGAATCCATGCAAGAGTCGTCTGAGTAATCCATGTAGTTATTCACTGGATCCAGACCTAAGAATTGGTTTTATAAGCTACTTTCAGTCACAAATTGGAAAGGAATATACGAATAAGTTACCAGGAAAAGAGGGTCCGGTGCAAGTGTCACGATTGGAAGGACACCCATAAGCAGGAGAAGCTTCTGCTGGGGTATCTGCAATCTGATCTCCTCCATCGCTGGCATCATTGCTGCATCCGCCTTGAAAAGTGTGGAAGAGGCCTAACCTAAAAGGAGAGTAAAAATACAGTATGATTCTGAATTCTGAATAGATAGCATACCAATGACCGGCCTCATGAACCAGAGTGATTCCTTCATTGTATGGATAAAAGCTTCCATCGGGCAAAGTCTCGTAATTTATCACCACGCCTGTATGCATTTTTGTGTTGTCCAGAGAACTGTAAGCAGAAATATTAATCGCGCTCCTTACCATCCCTCCAAGGACGATCATCATACTGCGATGGGAAAGTGGACCACCCGAGCAAACTATTGCTATTCTGTCCTAGGTAGACGTTGAGAGCGTTCTTTCCTCCTATTAGTCTCACCCAATGAGACTATTGTTAGTGCGGCTGGAGCATATTACACCAACCTTTTCGAAGTGATGTTTTAGCATCTTGTTCGTCGCTAGAGCCGTAGGCCATGTTGAACCATGCGCTATTGGTTGTGTAATCAACTCCTTGCAGCGTAAACAAGAACCCAGCTTCGCTGTATCTGGCATTCAGCACTTCCACTTGATTACTGATCTGCAAAGAAGAGACATTGCCTTCGCCATCATTGTTCAATAGCACGTGAAAATAGATCGGAATTGTGAAGGATTCTTCTTGAATAGAGGCTGTTCTGCCCGAATAAGATTTGAAGGCACTATCGAACAATTGCTTCAACGCATCAGACGGATCTTCCGTACCGCATCTTCGATTAGAACCATTCCACTCATTTTGTTCATAGCCATCGCGGTCGTGAACGTGAGGAAAATGAAGACCCCGAAGATGAAGTTCATCAGCACGGTTAGAGTCCAAAGCCAATAAGATCCAAAGCAGGGGCCAGAGCCAGTGATGGAGACATTTCATGGCACGATCTGATCACCAATCAGTCAGAGTCAGTCACCAGCAAGCAGCAGGTTGCGATCAATTCGATTGTGTGCGAAGATGTCTGAGAGAAGAAATGACTGACGCAGCACTTAATCCCTCAGTGAACAAAAACTGAAAACTGAAGATACGCTATCCTCAGTCTTCTCCGCTCTGTCATCTCATCTCGTGAGGTCAGCAGGTCGTCCACAAGTTATTGACATCTCCTTCCAGCTCCTCTGCGAGGCTACAAGACCTCTCGCTCAGGCCAAACTCTGCTATTTTCATCGACAAATCCCTCACACTTTGAAAGAGCAGTGCTGGGATGAGAAGAAAGTCGTCCAGCGAGGCGTCCCAGTGCGTCGCGAACTCCTTCAAGGTGATTTGCAAGGCCATTTCGACGCTTGGCAGCTTGATCATAAGATAGTACAAGTAATATAGAATCTCTAGATGGTGAAGTACATATCCATCGTGCAATCTTCGCTGCAGTGTATTGAATAGGCTGCTATCGCTTTGACAAGATCTCAATTGAAGAGGCGTCATATTGCTGCCAAGTTGATGGCCTGGAGAGTTCGTCACAAGCAGTCTATGTTGAGTGAGGACATGAAAGTGCTCTTCTGGCAATAGGTCCAGCCATTGCACTTGCCCGCCAACTACTTCAAATTCTATCGCATCGAGCAGTTGACGAAGGTGTTGTACGGCTTCAATCTGATTATTGAGACGGGCCTGCAAATACTTGGGAAGAACATGGAGTGATGAAAGATAGACCAACCCCAGAGAATACAGTTCGTATAGAATATCCTGCAGCCTTCGTTGCGTGTTAAGTTCGCCAACGCAAATCGCAGCAGACTCCTGAATCTCCTCGTAGATTTCCTGAGCTCGGCCAAGTTTGTGGACTTCATCCAGTGATTGTTGATTCGGAACTGTGCTCGAGGAGCACAACAAAGTTCTTGTCGAAAGATAAGTTAGGGGCGCGAAGAGACGAGGACGCAATGAGTTCCAATCAAGGATCAACTTTTCCTTTTCTGTCCATGGAAATGTCGCTGGCAACTTCATGCAAGCATCAGCAAGTCGCTGCAATGTTTCTCGTACAGGCCATAAATCTTTGCCGTTCTCCACAACATTCAAGGAATCTGTCAAGGAGCTAGCAAAGGAGAAATGAGGGAGATGACGCCCAATGGGTAATTGAGCCAGAGCTTCGGCGGCCAGATAAGAATGAGGATGAAGGAAATCATCTGAGAACCAACTCACAGGCCGTAGGCCGTGGCGATACATTTCATCCAAGCCAAAAAGAATCCTTACACAACGAGTCGGGAGGCCTGGCAAAAGAGCTTCAATACTTGTCCCATGCGACTTGCTTTGTGTGTCTAACAGCACACCCATTAAGGTCACATTATACTTTGCCAGCTCATCATGAAGAGATAGCCACGCAGAAAGACGCCGACGAGCCCGTCGACTGAATGATCGTTGTGTAGGATGAAAGGAGCGAGAACTCTTAGCATCTACTCGAGGACGCTTAACAGAACTCCTGGAATCAATCTGCTTATTAGTTGGTGTAGAAGGCCAAGAAGCTGTTGTGTGATGCTCCACAGAGTCTGCCAAGTCCTCAAGAAGATCCTTTTCTAGAAATGTCTACAAATCACACGTATACAGTTATTTTCATTTATAAAGTAATTGAAAAGGGAAAGCCTGTGGTACCATGACAACCAATGGCTTTCGCAGACGAATCGACAGTGAAGCAGCAGCATAGAGCGCTCGGTTGCCATCCACTCGCCCGCAGCATTGCAGTGCACATACAACAACTCCTTCTAATTGATCATAAAGCGAAGGCTTGGTGAAGAGCGCAGAACATGCACAAAGCCACCACAGTCTGCTTACCTGCAGGCAATGCGATTTCCTGAGGGAATGGCAAATGAAAAGTGCGCGATGATAGCCACAGCCTCTCATCCCACAGATTAAGCTCCAAGGGATCAGATAGGTTGCAAGATACAGTAGAAGAGTTGTCAGACGAATCCCACTGAACTTTAGAGTCACTATCCTCAATCAACTTGGAGAGCAAATCGGGAGGCAATTGGCAAAGGTCATCTTCAGCCGCTGCTGACTTATCCTGCTCACCCAAGACAGAAGCAGCTAGCAGCTCTTCTCCTCCAAACAGAGTCTTTGGCTGAATGTCATGATCCTCATAAAGATCTTCTTGTCTCAAGGTGGCCAGGTTGACATCGCTGTTTTCCTTTCTGGCGCTGTGCTGGACTGGTCCATTCGACTCTAGCAGATCTCCACGACTTTCACCAACTCTATCATTACTCTCGCTGATATGCAGAAGCGCCTCTTCCGCATCATGCAGAGCACGCCACAAGTCGACAGAAACCTCTTGACCCGTAGCAGGCATCAAAGCGAAGCTACCAGAGGACGAAAAGACCATTCTTTCACTTGGCAGAAAAGGATGGGCGACCATCATTCTTTCAGCTAAAACTAGTATCTGCTCTGCTGGTTGATCATCTGCCATAAGCGAAGAGTTCTCCAGACCTTTAACCAGTCCACAGTTAATTTATTCTCATCCAAACACGATTTAGACCAAGACAACTATTACTACGGTGCGATGGAAGGCATCCAATTGTAAAAGTAAATGTTACAAGTCCAAGTAGTACATGTACCGGTATTATAATAGCGTGTATATGTCGTTCACTTAACATATATACATGTATACAATACCAACATGGTATTAATACCCTTTATTAACTCATTTCGTAACCTATTAATTACATTACACACTAGCTGGAGAAGAACTTTACGGATCCATTCCTTTGTACGGCTGCTAACAGATTTCGTTGAGGATGGTGCACTAACTCCACAACTTCCTGCTCTTGGACAGGAAGTCCAGACTCTGTCTGCAGGGTGATGACGTCTTCAAGTTGGCCAGCCTTGAGATCAAATATGTAAATAACATTGTCTTCGGCAGCACAGTAGAGCCACCGGCCTTGGGGAGAGACAGTGGCGGCAACAAAGTCTGCGCCGCGAGTCTTTCCGCTGGACATCGCTATTGCCTCCGTACCAGCCACCGTCATAACATGCACGGAGTGACTGCGACTGACCACCACATAAAGCTCTGCCATGCGAGGAATAGGAATAACAGCCAGAACCGCGCGCTCTTGGATATACCCAGTCCCTGGGGAAGATCCTGGGCGATAAGTGAAGAGGCAGTCTGCCGAGCGGCCATCCCAGAGTTTCACGGTGCCATCCGCCGACCCTGTCAGCACATTCGCCGCGCTCTCTCTTGTATAGCAAGCGCTGTGCACATACGAACTATGCCCACGGAACTCCCGCAGGACCTTTCCAGATTTAAGGCCGTGAATGCGCGCCGTGTTGTCGAAGGAAGCAGACAGAATCTGCGAGCCATCTCTTGCAAACTGCACACTAGACACTGCCGCCAAATGAGCCTGAGAAAAGGTGCGCACAGCTTGGCCTGAAGAGACGCGGAAGATGATAATCTGGCCATCCTCCGTGCCCACGGCGATGTGGTCGGAATCTTTGCTGAAAGTGGCGCAAAGCACTGGCCGGCCTGTCGAGAGGAAGCGCTCCTCGGCTTGATAGGCGAGATCTCTGCGAAGAGAAAGATCGTCCGCATTATGGAACTCAAAGTAACCGTCAACAGCAGCAAGCATGCAGGCCTCGCCATCGGGAGAGAAGGCGACGGCGCGCAGTGCAGCGGACCTCGCGGACTGCGACAATTCCTCCTGCAGCCTCTTCACTGCGCTGTCCTCGCCTTCCTTGCGAGACGCCTTCTTGCCCCCTCGGAAGAGGTCGTAAGAGCCTTCAGGCAGCAAATGGTTCGTGTGCTGCCAGCGCAGAGCGTCGGAGAGCAGACCGAGCAGGCGGGCAGGAGGCACAGCGCTCACCTCACTGGCCAGCGCCTGCGCCAGCTCTTGCCTTCGAGAGTCCTTGGTCTGCCCCAGGTCATAGACGTCGCTGGCGTTGAAGAACGGTCGCTTGCAGAAGGTCTCCAGGCGCAGGTACCGCTCCGGCTGCTCCGCCTTGACCAGCAGCAGCGGCTCGGCAGTCTTCAGAATCTCTTTCGCCAAGTCGCGCTCTCCAGCCTCCAGCAGCTCGTAAAGTACTTGTTCATACAAGGCAATCTAGAGGAGCAGCAGCAGGAGGAGGAGGAGGAGGAGGATGAGAGACAGCAGCGGTCAGTCAGTCAGTCAGTCAGTCTGTGGCTCACCAGCTTCTCTGCGGGCAGCTTCAGACTCTCGACTTGCAGCAGCACTGCATCCCACCGCCCATACCGCACATCAGAGAGAAAGGCCTCCGTGCTGTCCACAGTGTTGAGAGCCACGCCTGACTCGCGCTGCAGCTGACGCATCGAGTCTGAGAGGTTGTTCTCTTTGAGGAACTGCAGGACAAGACGAATCACATCTTGCGACTCTATTACTACCTTTTCCCGTCCATTCATAGCCTAGGTTCAATCAAGCGTATCCACCACCACTACAGCAGCCACTAGCCCTAATGTGATCACCTGACGTTATCACTGAGAGGTTTGATTCCTCTCGTTGATTACTACGATGCGCTGGGAGAAGGAAAGTCGAGTTATCGAAAAGTAGAGATTTGTCCTCCACCGCCTCCTCGTGTCGTC
This sequence comes from Ochromonas danica, assembly GCA_015146655.1. NCBI lineage: Eukaryota > Chrysophyceae > Chromulinales > Chromulinaceae > Ochromonas > Ochromonas danica. Next base: position 7,776 of record VKHL01000123.1, read on the forward strand.
ACAGATCAGAAGGACGACAAGATGTTGGTGAACTACTTGGTAAGGCAGCTCCAGGCACGCTCTGGGAGGATGGCAGCCTCTTCTCCTCGCCTTTCCAGTCACCTGGCGAGGGTTCTAGTGGGCAGCAGTGAGGGTTCTGCGCCGCGAGGAGAGAAGAGCAGTTGGCTGGGAGGAATGGCCGTGGTAAGCGCTCTGCTGGTGACCAATCAGGCCTTGTTCGCGTCATGTTCAGCAGAGGAAGGTGCAGAGGTGCAGGAGGGCCAGCAGAAAGCCGAGGAGGCTCGCAAGGCAGTGCGGGAGATCTCTCTGGAGGAAGTGGTCAGCACTGCGGAGGAAGACGCGCGCTGGGAGGTGGAGAAGGAGAAGTGCCCATTCTGCCGCCAGTTCCTGCTTAGCCCTTGCAAGGAAGAGTTCAAGCACTGGTCCAAGTGCGTAGACAAGGCGAAGGAGAGCGATCTGGACTATATCGGCTCCTGCTCAGTCTTCACTCGCGCGCTCATGACCTGCACAGACGTCAACAGCGAGCACTTCCGGAGGAAAGCAGAGAGTGATGACAATGACGATGAGGAGGAGGAGGGAGAAGAGAAGGACTCTGTGAAGGAGGAGGAGGCAAAGGCAGAAGAGCCCTCGCCCTCCTTGCCCGCCAATTAGACTCTAACACTCTAAATTAATAGTAGCTAGCAGACTACACTAGTGCACTACACCATACCACACTAGTAGACTAGTACACTATGGACTAGTAATCTAACCTTCCCCGCGACTTCTCCAGCTGACCTGTCTGTCTATCATAGTATATCATAGATACTATATATCATAGCACTATACTTGTGGTATATCTTAGCCTAACACAGTCTCTGAGATGAGACAAGTAATACCACTGCAGCTAGTCTACAGTATCTGCTGGAAAGAAGCTCCATCTCACTCCATCTTCATTAGATTTAAGTTAAGCACAGGGTTTAGATTAGCTGAGCTAACTGAGTTAACAACAGAGCTACCTGAGCCTTCACAGTCTCGATAAGGATCGAACATTTCCGTGAAGAGAAGCAATTCAGCCGTCAGCCATCCCTCATAATAGCAACATGCAATAGAAGGAACATTGACTCGAAGTAATTCATAATAATTGGATCGAAATGACTCCGCCAGACAATTAACATCAACAAACGCTGTCGCTAGGACACAATGCATCCGCCCTTTGATGGCACCATTCGGCTCGCGTCCACCCACAACTTGGGCGACCGGGTGGCAGGATTCCACACTAAAGGCAGTCGTCGAGCCTGTTGCTCCACTGCTTGCAGAAAAGCTCTTCGATTGACCTCAGGATGTGGGTAATCGTCAGCCTTGCCACCGAAGAGAATGGAGACAAAGTTGCGGATCTGGTCCAAAGAGAGTTTGGCCTCGTCCAGTAGGTCAAGCTCCTTGACAGGAATGCCGAACTCGCGAAGGCGATGCAATGGTTCGCCATAGGTTAGCCAGGGATTGGACTCGTGCACTTCCTCAGCTTCTCCACAGAGATCGTCCAGAACATCCATGTCCAGCTCCAGCTCGTTGTCGATGTTGTTCCAATAGTTAACAACATTCTCGTCATCTGTACACAAACGCACAACTGTCCAAACAGGGAGAGTCTTCAGATCCTGCATTGCCGCGGAGAGGTTGCCGTCGCTCGACTCTCCGTCTGTGAGGATCACCACGCATGCCTTCTGGCCGCTGGCTCGCAGGCTGCCTTCCATGGCTTTGATTTTCTGCACCACCTCCCTCATATGCTTACAAAGTGGCGTGCCACCTCCAGGAGAGTTCTTCAGCAGCGACTGGAAGATTCCCAGTCGAGAGGAGTTCTGCGGGTCGGAGGCATCGCCAATGAGAATGGGCGCCGCGCCGTTGAGCAATCTGAACTCTGTCGGAGCGTTGGCATGGTAAGCTAGGTTGGAATGGAAGGTGAGAGAAGCCTCGAGCTCTGCCCATCGACTGCAAGTGACCATCTTCATGGTTCGCGGGTCGTTGCCCAGCAGCCTGTGGCCGTCGTTCGCGCACATCGAGCCGGAATCATCGCAAATAAAGAATCGGATAGGAACTTTCGTTAAGTTGCGGAGAAATGTATCCTGAAGTCCGGTCGGCCAGCGAGCCGCGGTTAGAAATTCTCTGGCGCCGGCATCGATAAGAGGTTGTTGTCTGGCCAGGTCAACACCGCTAAAGGCAGAGGAGTTGGAAGGCGCATAAGCAGGAGGGGCCTTGGCAACCGCATCAACGGGGTAGGCCTCCACATATACTGGGTTGGGCTGCATGTCGATGTAAATAAAAGTGTCTATCCAGCCTGGGAAGATTCTCTTGGAGGGAATGTTGCCGTCGTGTGCTCTTCAATCAAAACGTTGAGAGACTTGTTGCCTTGCGCGGGGAAACTGTCAAATTTCGATTTCAACCCCAGCAGAGGCAAAGTTTTGTCATCAAGTCCAGCGACAGTCTTTGGATTGTTTTTAAAGACCCCAAGTCAGCTGACTGGATCTGCTTTAGCTCTTAGTCATCGTGGGTCGATCGCTGGTGTGTGCCGTGTCGTTTGTTTTTGCCGCAGATTATGGTGAAGGTTTAGTCTAGAAGTCTAGCGAACTGCCTTCTGCTGGAAGCTCACTCTATTCAAACTCAATCTTGTCAAAGTTGATCACCCCAACCCAAATCTCAACGCATTTGCATTTGACTTCGAGAAGTTGCTTTGGGGGGTGAAGACTTCAGCACTGTGCAGTACTGCAGTTGTTTTAGGGAGTGAAGATTGATTGTTCCGTTGAGATCCGTTGGCAGAGGAGGTGGGGAGTCGTTGCGTCAGTTGTTGAATTTGCAAATCCGCCACTTTGACTGGCGCTGCACTGCCTGCGGTGCTGCTCCTCAGTCACACTGTGCACTGTGCACTGTCTGACACTGTGACTGTGACTGTGACTGTGGCTGCTGTGCTGGCTGTTCTCTCTGCTGCGCTGCTCTGCTTCTTTCGCTCTCAAGCGCCACCGCATCGGATCCATCGCATCTCTGAGAAGTGCCCCACCCCCACCCCCACCGCCGTCAGGCCTTCTTCCATTCTTTCTTCTCTCTCGACAGAACAAAGCAACGCCTTCAAGTTCATGTGAATAGCGTTACTGACTCTATCCAAGGTAAGCCATTTCTTCATATCCCCTTGAATTCTTCATTGTTGCTCAGATAATTTGCTAATTTATCTCTTTGTCATCGGATCCCATCTTCCTAACCCTCCTGGACTTCCCCTCAGATTTCAAAACTGACAATGAAACACCTCACTCGATCCGATTCCGCCACTATGGTGACATTTCAAGAGGATCACATGGCTGGAAAAGTTCGAAAGACCTTCGCCAGGCAAAGTGTCTTCGATAATTGGGCCGTTGGTTCTCGCTACGAGCTTCTTGACATCCTCGGCAAGGGCTCTTACGGTCAAGTGGCCAAAGCTACAGATCGGTACGATTGCCTTATTCTCTGACGTGTGCATACCTTCTTCTAATGTCATGGTTGGTTCTCGTGTTGTGCGGGTCTTTGAGTAGTTACGCGAAGAAGACAGTTGCGATCAAACAAATGAAACGCATCTTCGATGACCCTGTCGATGCCAAGCGCGCTTATCGAGAGATGTATCTCCTTCGCCACCTGCGCCATCCCTGTGTTGTCTCATTGTTTGACGTAGTCTCCACCACTATCACGTCATCCTTTCTTGACCCTTTCTGCCTCTCCCCCCTTCCCTCGGGCAGTCTAGGCAACCTCTATCTAGTCATGGAGTTCGTGGACACTGATTTGAGTAAAATCCTGCGGTCGCAACAGTATCTATCTGAGGAGCATATCGCTTACCTATTCTATCAATTGCTGGATGGCTTAGCCTATCTCCATGACAACAAGGTTATTCATCGTGATCTCAAGCCAGCCAATTTGCTGGTGAACTGTCGCGATTGCACGATCAAAATCGCAGACTTTGGCCTCGCTCGAATAGTTTCGGATGATGATCTATTGGGTGGCTTGCCTTCGGCTCGTCTGTCGCCAGACCATTCCTCGGCCAGTCACCACAGCTGTGGCAGTGAAGGAGAAAGCGAAGATGCGCGACCCTGCAGTTGCATGGCGGATCTCTCTCTTGATCCTTCTCTTCCTGCTCCCTCATGTAACTCCGAGCGATCGACGTTGCCTCCCCCGGTACCTCTTCGCAGAGGTCTGACCCGTCATGTGGTGACCAGGTGGTACCGCGCGCCAGAAGTTATTTTGTTGCAGCCTTATTCTGCAGCTGTTGATCTTTGGTCGGCCGCTTGCATATTTGCTGAGCTGTTGGGTCTTATCCAAGCGAATGTTGCGGACTTTCGAGACCGAAAGGCGCTCTTCCCTGGCGAATCTTGCGGTGAACTGAGCGCTGAAGACTTACGAGGATATACCAATCATGGTCCAGATAGCGCTTCTTCAGGCGAGGTGGAAACTCGTCGTCCATTTCCCTCATCGCAGGCCTTCTTGCGTGATAGTTACTACAATAAGCAGAGCCAGCTGAATGTCATTCTTGAGGTGCTGGGCAGTCCCTCAGATGAGGACTTGGCAACATTCGAGGATAACGTAGCGTCCACTCTGCGTGCATTGCCTCGTCGACCTGCCAAGAACTTGGCCACTCTTTTCCCCGCTGCCGCCAAATCCACATTGGATCTGCTTGGAGGGCTATTGCGATTCAATCCTAAAAATCGCACAACCGCTCGAGAAGCCTTGAATGCACGATATTTCGACCACGTCAAAACGCTGCCCTACTTCCAGAACTATCGAGCGAGCTCTCATGCAGCCGTTCAGTTGCCCGGGATTTCCATTGAAGTGGAAAAGACCTCCGAAGCTGGGCGTGGCCTACGTCGTCAGGTAGCTCTTCTTTGCTTCTCTCTCTCTCTCTTTCTGTTGGAGCCGTGCCTAACTGCTCGTATTGGTTTAGATTGTGGAAGAAGTGCTTTTCTACCGTCGTCGAGACATGCAGACTTTGAGTCGGCCTGTACTAGATGGTCTGGATTTTGCGCCAGTCTCTGCTGCCGTTTAGTCTCGACGCCTACATTTCTTTCTCATGGCATTTCATACCTTCGATATGTTGTTTTCCGGGACTGCTCGAGCAACTCCGTACTGTGCGAGTTGCTGCAGACCTGCCAACAGATTTTCTCTACAGCCTCTTAGACTAGCCTACCATGTCCATCAATCCTAGCCTTACCTTAGCCCAGTGTAGCAATGCATTGCTTAGCCCCTTAGAAAGTTTCCATTTCCTCGGAGAAGTGCTTCATCCGCTGTCGTCTGTTGTCCTTTTGTTGTACGCTCGTCTAGTCTCTTCTTTTGTGGTGTACCTGCTGACTTTGTCAGTCGATTAGACCATACCTGATCATGTGTAAAAGCTTAATTGTTTAATTCATTCGTTCCCCTTCCAGGTCTTGTAGAGCATTGCACTGCAGTCCAAACGGAGGAAACGCGGCAGAAACGCGATTCTTCTTCCCCTCACTCAGTCTGTGTGTTGTGTTGTGTTTGAGGTCTGACTGCTCAGCTGGCAGCGGGGAGGAGATTGTGGATTGATTGATCTTGACCAGATCTTCCCCTCACCTCATGCATGCTGTCTTCCGCCTGCCCAACGATCTTTGCCGTGCTATCTTACAAGAATGGATTGGAGAGCTCTTGGACTTATCATCATTTGACGTGGCCTGCTCTAACCGCGAAGTTCGCAGCTGCTGGCTGGAGATGCTTGAGGACCTCTTCCTGCCCGCTAACCAATACCTCGACAACGCTGACAACCTCACCTCTTATCTGCGGTGGTTAAGCAGTCGCAAAGTGAAGATATCTCACTTAGCGCTGCGCTGGTCGAGTGCGAGGCAGTTGGTGGAGGAAGGCGTCCACCTGCCAACACTTCAGGCGGTGCGCTTTCTGGACGAGTTCCGCCGTCCTGTCTACTCAGACAAGATGGTTCGGCAGTTCTTCTCCTGCTTTCCCTCACTGCAGGAAGTAGATTGGAGGGAGGCGACGGATCTGACCGATGGTGAGGCTCTGCGACTGCTCGCACTGCCCAGCCTGCGCCGTCTGCGCCTGGGATCCTCAAGAAAGCTCTCTTCACGAGCTGTTTGCTCGCTGTTAGAGGGGTTTGCTTGGTCTCTGGAGGAGCTTTACGTTAATGGCGAGAGGCTGAGTGAGTCAGTCTACCGCTGTTTCCTCAGTCGAACCTTTCCTGCGCTGCGTCGCCTGCGAATTGAGCGAGCCAGACATCTCTCCGTCGCCCTCTTACTCGATGTTTGTCGTGCTTGTCGAGGTTTGGAAATGCTGGAGCTTCCAGGGTACAGCCTTGTTCTTGGGCAAGAGGAAGCGCTGCAGTTGGCAGCGGCCTGTCCCAAACTGCGCAGACTGGAATTACACTCTCTGCGCGCCATCAACATCGCTTGTCTCGTCAAGTCCTTTACTTCAATGGAGTGGTTGTGTGTGGCTGAGGCATGCTTTCTTAAAGGACCTGGGGATCGCCGCGAGCTCCGCCTTCTGCGGCTTCTGCCGAAAGAGCCCTATCTGCCTCTGCTCACTCCATTGCACTGCCTTTATGCTCGCGACTGCTCGCCTTTGGGTCCAAATGCTCTCAGACAGATTCAAGAGCAGTTAGGTTTAGGCTTGCAGGAACTAGCTGTCAGGCTGGGAAGTGGAGTTGGTGATGAGGAAGTGTGTGGATTGGTCTGCGCTTGCTCGGGTTTGCACGAACTCTCCTTTTCCTCCTGTCGCGCACTAACAGACGCCTCGCTTGAGAACATTGCATTGCATTGCACGCAGTTGCGATCGTTGATATTGGAGGATGGCGAGTCATTTAGTGCTCCTGCACTTGCGCGGCTTGTACGATTGCTGGGTCCGCGGCTTCAATCTCTCAGGCTGCATAGTTGTGGTGGAGTGGATGATGCTTTGTTGACTGTCCTGGTAGATCATTGTCCGCATATCACAGCGCTTAGCCTGTGCGAGGCAGAGGGTGTGACGATAGAAGGCCTCTCAGCGCTTCTGCTTGCGCGGCCTGGATGGAAGCAAGTCGTGGTGGACTGTCACCTGGAGAATGGCTTGGCAGCAAGACTTCGCTCGGAAGGAGAGGTGGGGCTGCGCATTGTTTCCAAGATCAATATGTTGGGACTAGTTTAGTCGCTTGCTTTTCTCTTTCCAACTGTCCTTAGCAGTTGTTTGTTATTGATGCGGTCTTGTATCCTTTGCGTTCGCGAGTGTCGCTTTGGCTTTGGCTTGGAGGGATCTGTTTATTGCGTGGGCATGTGTTCTACTAGTGGTAACTGTCTTTCTGTATGTCTTGAGTTCTTTCACATAGGGATAAACTACAAAGTGTTCGATATGATTGGATGGAACTAATTTTAATTGGTTGATAACCAACAAAGTGCTGGACTAGCGCTGTATAGTGCTCGAGATCAACACACAAGAATAACAGAATATCCCACTCAATCATTGTCATCAGCGATTATTAGGTTTCCAGTATCGGTCAGAGGAGTGGGATTGGTTTTGAGGTTGACGGTGCGGTTGCCGTTGTCGAGGTCGGAACTGTCTGGAGGACTCTCCGCCTCCGTGGTGACCATTGTCTCGTCTCCTCTCTTCTGAAGAGTGTGAGAAGTTGTTATCACGGATGGGTTGGTGGCTTCTCTGGCCGCGATTCTCGTGACGTTCAGCAGTGTCTGATCTAGCAGTCCTATTCTGCTGGTTCTGCACTGGTAAAGAGTGAAAAGTATAGCGTGGTCTCTTCGGCGCCGCGGATTCGATAGGAATGGCAGTCGATCCTCGCGTAGAGATCTCCCAGCCAATAGGGTTTTCTCCAGGTTTGCACTTCTTTGGGCATTCTTCATCGCTGTCACTTGACACTGACAACAGCAACATCTCCTGGTGGCTCATGGAGGAAGCAGCGGTCTCCCTGGTGGCTTTCGATTCTCCCTCGCGACCATTTAGTCGCTGATGGTGAAAATTTTCGGCAGGGGGTGGAGACGCTGCAGAAGAAAACCAAGAAGGTTGCTGTGGTGCTCGCTCGACGAGGAAGCTTGGCAAGGCCTTCGCATCGGCGGAAGAGGATGAAGAAGGTGCGACTGCTGCGGTGCCGGAAGGAGCCTGCTGCAGGGCTCGCAATCGCATGTACTCCCTTGCTGTCTCCTCTTGTGTGGGGCGATGGGCTTTCCTCCGCGTGTAGACTCGTTTACCCTTGACCATGGCCGTTGATGCCGTCGCAAGATACGCAGCGCCAGCTCGAGAGCGATAAACATGCCCAGCACTGTTGCGTAACAAACAATCAGACTATTCAATGAAAGCGAGAAATTCTACACAAAACGAAAACATTACCTAAAAGGTCGAATCAACAAAGGTTGTCGTCGCGACACCGCGAGCGCTGCGAATGAGGCCTTGGTATGCAGCACACGCCCTTCCTCGTCACAAAACTATATCCAGGGAAAATTAGAGCAAGCATTAGCATGTTGATGTTTTTTATAAAGAACGCACCCTCATTATTTCAGCAGAGAAGCCCAGTTGCTTTTCAATAGCGCGGCGGAGGACGGAGATAGGAAACACGCTCGAAAAGACCTGCAACTCTGTTTGGAAGATCAACTCTCCAGCATCATTGCCTCCAGATGAGCTGCTCATACCAAGATCGCTCTTGTTGTATCCACGAAGGGAGCAAAAGCATTGCCTGTCCTTTGCTTGTAGGCGCAATTGAAGTGGAAGAGGGAAATCACCCATTACCGGGCTGCGGCTCTCACGAAAAGCTTCCCCATCTTCAGGTCTGCATCGTGGCAACACGATTTCGTAGACTCCACGCAGAGGGAGGCCTTGGAAGAAATTGACCGTGCGAGAAATGTTTATAACTTCTCCCTGCTCTGTAGCAAAAGTCTGTTCTGCGGCAGCGTTTGCGTCAGCTAGACCAGACAGGCGGCTCTGCAGCGGTGCGAGAAGACGACGCAAGTCTTCGTGGTTCAGACGCATGTCATCATCATCTTCCTCTTCCTCTTCGGGCTCTTTATTATCTTCCTCGGGCTCTTCTCCCTCTTCTGGCTGCACCATGCTGGATGCCTCTCTACTGCTTTGAAGGTCAGCATCTCGCACTCTTTCCTCGTGATTATCAGCTTTTCGCTTTTCCTTGTCTTTTCCCACATCTGCTGATATCATGGGAGCTGGAGGGAGGCTGATAAGTTGTGTCTCACGGCGCTTCACAATAGAATGTGAAGTCGCGGAAGCAGAAGCAGGATTGGCAACAGAAGCAGAAGAAGTAGGAGTAGCAGTAGCAGCAGCCACTATCGCATTAGAGTGAGGAGAAAGAGAGGATGTGGTGCTGATTTGAGCAATTTTCGGGGGTTTTGAAGACCCGCTGCTTGTCGATATCAACGGGGCTGTGGGATTTGGAGAAGGTTTGGCACGAGTGGGATCGCTAAGTCCTTCAGTTAGCGCCTGGGCATTCGATCGCTTCCTATTGCCACGAATAATCACAATGTCTTCCTGCTCTATCTCCCGCTGCTTCTCCTTTGATGCCACTGGCTCCTCCCACTCAGCCTCTTCAAGTGCTGCTCTGCTCTTTGGAATACGTCCTTCCCCCTGTAACCTCGGTGCATTAACAAGGGGCTTTGTTTTGTCAGCAACAGTCTCTGTCTTGACAGCTGAAGTCTCCATCTTGACAGTTACAGCAGGCTCTAGTTTGACTTCTACTGCTCTGCCCTTGACGGCAGGCAGCGAGTCCATGGCATGTTGGGACTGCATGTGAAGGGCGAGGTAATGTGCAGAGTGAGGATTGAAGTCACAGAGTGTGCAGGCTGTTGATGTTGACCTGGCAGCAACAAGTCGATCGAGCACATCGCGCACTATTTCAGTCGACTGCTCTTTCGGCTGCTGCTCCCAACCAAATCCTTTCCAAACCTTCGTGAGATCTGCTATTTCCTGTTGTTGACGACGCAACGCCTCTGACCTCTCCATATCATCCAGTTTGGTGGGATATCGCATGACTTTCTCGAATATCTGCATAAACTCTCCCTCGTCGTCTTTGGCCTGTTTGACCTGCACAGAGGATGAAGAAGGATTCAGAGCCAAAAGGAAGACTTCAACAAAGGGATTGGTGCGACAACGAACAAGTCGTAACGGCCCCAAGTCCTCTCCTTCACTTATTTGCCCCGCAGAGGAGATGCGCTGTGAGGTCCGCACGATTTCGAGCGAGAGCTGCGCCAGAGAGAGGCTGTCGATGTTTGAACGGTGGCTTTCCAACTGGCTGAAATCTGTGCAAACGGCACTATAGAGATTGATCAAGATCTCTTTGAGGTCCTTAGAGCTGTTCGTCTTATACTTGCGCCCGTATTGCGAGTGTTTCGCCACAATGGCAGCGAGCAGCGAGCGCTCCTCATCGAGAGCTTCTTTTGTCGTCACAAATGTGTCAGGGAAAACGGTTCGACAAAGCGAGCATTTTGGTCCTCCTTTATAGCTCCCCTTGAGATGAAGAGTGCTCATCAGGCAGCATCGGATACAGGTCCAGAAGGCGCATTCGCAATTGTACAGCGGAGCAGTCGTCAACCCCTCGCCACAGAGGTCACAGATCCACTCGCAACTCTCGCAGCTCAAGATGCGTTCCAGCGAGGTGTTTCTCGGATACCGCAGGTGGAGCAGAGGGCCGAGCGGCAGTCCGTCCCCGGCATCTGCCTGAGAGTCCTGGTCATCCTGCGGATAGCCTCCTCGTTTGCACTCCAGCCGGGCGAGAAAGAGGCTTAGCCTATGCACGTCAGTGCATTCAAGGTAATCCTCGACAACTTCATTATCGACTAAGCCGAGCGTCAGGTAGCGCTCCAAGAGACCTTTATAGCGCGTGAGCTTGGCGCTCGAGTTACGAGGTCGATTCATGCCAGAAAACTGAAAAGCGTTGTTTATAAGAGTATCTTCACACTTTTGAACAGAGACGAGATCTCCTTTGATCGAAGGACTGATCGGGGTCTTCTCTCCGCATGCCAAGCAGGTGAGGCCCTCGTGGTAGGTTTGAGGACTATCCACGACGCGCAGCCTTGCACAAGGAAAGCACTGCACGATAAGGCATCCACAAGTCTGCAGAACACTTGGGCGGTTAGGTCCGATAGGTTCCTCGCATACGCAGCAAGTGTTAGGAATGCTTTGCATTGAATTGATTGTGACTGACTGATGATGATTATTGCGGTGAGGGGGAAGACGACAAGTCCCTCGCCCATCACATCACATTTCGGATTTCCAAACTGAAAGATCCACTTCACTTTCGTATCTTCGATTTCAGTCTTGAAGCCCCTCTCTCTCAGAGTCTCTCCATGAAGGCGCAGAGCGAATCAGTGACAAGGTGGTCAAGAAGGCAGAGTGACACGGAAATAGAGATTACATAACTTACGGCAGCACAGCTCTGGTTGTGATCCAGAGAAACAAATAGCTAAATATATGCCCAGTAGCATCATCGATGACTCTCGTAGTCACTCAGCTAGTGGTAGTCACCCCATATATTTCTGCAATGCTGTTCAGTCAAGCCTGCAGCTTTGCTACGAAGAATGGCTGAGAGAAAGTCGTCTCCGACAGCAGGTGTTTGCTCCTTGGGCTGGCCGTCGTAAAGCCTTTGCGCCGCTCGAATTTGAGCATTTGTGAGAAACTCGAAAATCTTCACCTGTAGACAGAACAAGTGATGAGAGTGCAAACCTTATCCTGCGCAAGTGAAGAATCTCACCTCACTGTCGGTAAGATCAGGGTGCCAAAAATCAAAGATCAAGGCGATGCGAGGGTGAGAAGAGGAAGTGTTGAAAGCTTCATGCTTGAACGAGTCGTCGAAGATCACCGCTTGTCCCTCAATGAGCGGAACCTTCTGTCCTGACACCACCAGAAAAGACTCGCCCTCTCCCTCAGGCGGGACACAAAGAGGCAAAAAACATCGCAATTTCTTGTTAGTGGGGCCATAATGAGCGCTGATATGAGTGTTCGGGGCCACAGCCTGTAACACCGGCAACTCGTTAACGAAGGTGTTCGAGATGGAGATGTTGGAATGGAGCACTCACCGAAAAGAACGCATGATGATAGTGACGAGGAACCTTTCTAAAACAGAATGATTTGAATGAGACGCGAGTTTGTTATTCTGAGATGGCAGCAGAAGACTTACTCGATGGAAGCAGTTGTTATTGGGCAGAATTGGCGGTTCAGCGAATAATCAAGACTGTGTAAGTGGAGATAGCAGACGTTCCACTGCCCTGATGATGTCGCATTTTCACTGTACTGTTGAAAGCAACCTCCTTGTGGAGCGGAGCGCAGCGCCAGCAACTCTGCACGAATGCCATCCGTCGCTCCCTCCAGTTCCCGTACCCAAGGAAAGAGCGCACAGTCCCACACTGGGAAAGATCTCAGGCTGGGAATGATCTGTGGACAGCCACTTCGTAGGGGGTCAATGCTAGGGGAGCCACGGATTAGATTGACCAAATAAGCCAGTGCATGGGTCAGTTGGTCACTCTCTCCACGATCTAGCTTGGACTGCGCAGAACAATTTGGCATCGAAGAGCAAGGTATCAGACTTAAATGGAAACAGAGAAACGATCGTGAAATTCAATGAGTGCTACCTTGATGTGGCCCACCGCGATGGTGGCGCTGAAGGGAGTGAGACCCTCCCGACAAAGCACAGATTGCAGCTTCTGCAGCACTACTTTCGCCCTGTCCCCACTTGACACCGACAACCCATTCTCTTCCACGAGAGTGACTTGTACCCCTCGACAGAGATACTGCCCCCAAGTCAATGCCATGAGTTGAATTAAATTAAACCCCGAAACACCAAAGCCAGATACCCAGATACCCAGATACCCAGATACCCAGAAAGACTTTGGTTGATGCGTTTATCAAAGGTGTTTCTCTGTGCTTCTCATCACATCAGGTGCTGCACGCTGCAGACAACAGAGGCGATCGATCCAAACAATTCTCTCACCTGGTCTCCTTCTACTAACGTCATCTCATCCTGAACACTAAATATCAAGAATGGCTCTCCGAGCATTAGTGAAGGCCGATACCTTAAAGGCGGCGGTGGACAGATCCTCTGTGCCCCATCTCTACCGGTGCGCCTGTCCTCTCTGCCTCTCCTTCGCCACTCCGCCAAATGAAGAAATTAACCACCTGCCATTTTTATAACAGAGCAATGTTGAAGGAGTTGCCTCGTGTCCTTGTCCTCTATGATGTCGACATGCCCATCAAGCAGGCACGAGATCGTGTGGGGTACCACTTCCGCAAGCACAGCCATCTGCAGGACGGCAGGTGAGAGAGAGAGAGACTGACTCTGTACTGCGCTGCTGCCTGGCTTTCTTTCCACTGAACCTTGCTTGTTCTGTTGTGTAGAGTGATTGGGCTGTTGCTGGCCAAGGGCTACATGGAGCTGGAGGAGACACTCATGCAGTGGAAGCAGAAGACCCACCTGCTGCGCCTCCTCGAGGTAACCCCTCCTCCTCCTTCTCCTTATCACACTTTACTCTCTAACCGTTCCTCTCTTTGGTCTCTCAGCCCCCAGAATTAGAACGACCTGACTACTCCAAGCTGACTATCCGAGAAAAGCTCGTGTTGGGCATCGAAGACTAACCCGATAGCACTGTGTGCAGACTTTGAAGCAGTGCATGGTAGCAACCATAATAACATTAAAACTAATTGATGCAGAGAAGACAAGCATTGTAATGAAGAAGACACTCTGAGTTCAATACCTCAACTCTCCCCTTCCCTCTCCTCTCTCATCAGAACTCAGCCCAGCGAGGATGATCGCCTTTGAAGATGAGCTGCCAGCCCTTGGACCGCTCGGTAGCTTTTCCTTCCGCCCCCACCACAGTGAGCAAGTCCTCATCTTCGAGCACGAGGTTGCCAGACATGCGCTCGGCGGAATGCGCGAAAGTGCTGAGCAAGTGAGTGTCTCGCCGATAGGCCAGGATGTTGTTCGCCAGAGACAGAGAGTACCAGTCCATGGCGAGCGGGAAGACGCCGAGGCTGTCCTTGAGATAGGCCACGTTCTTCGCGTGGACGACAAGGTCCTGCTGCACTCTTAGCACTGTGATGTTGCCATCCTCCTGCAGATACTCAGCGAAGGCCTCCTTGACTCGACTGTTGTCGCTGGCAATGAAGACGAAGACGCGCGGGTCGTGTGGGTCGAAGGCGTAAGGCGCCAATGTTGAGACAGAAGAGTTCCGTCCCTCACTGAGTCGACGCTGCTGTACTATAGGCTTCGCTTCAGAGAGGATCTTCTCTTTCAGGATGCGAAAGAGAGCTTTTCCGTGGCGAGGGTCGGAGGAGGAGAGGAAGTCGTTGACCTCCTTCTCGTACTCCAGCCACGCCGCGCCGTCGTCAGGCCCCACCAGAATCTCGAAATGCTTGAATTGGCACCGTAGATGCACTGCGACGTCAAACCGCGGCGCCACCATGTGAGGCAGAGTGAGCAGGCCTTGTATGAGATTGACTGGCGCGCCGACCAAGCGGTAGCCTTCGCCCTGCAGGGACTGGTAGGCAGGCAGGAAGGGGCCGCGAATCAGCTGCTGCAGGGCATATCGGTCATGGCAAGAGAGGTCTTCTCGTCCACAGCCCGTCCTCTTGGCCAGGCAGGCCTCAGAGAAGTTGTGGCCCAGGTACCATCCAGACTGGATGCGGAAGCCATAGGCAGAGACGATCGTGTCCTCTATAACCGCCTGGCCGTGGAGGTGCTGCGCGAAGTTGCCAGCTTTGACTCCGCGGGCTTTGCCCATGTCAGAGGGCGATAGCACTCCCGGGAAGGCCTTGGCGTAGTCGCTGTAGTGCGGGAAGCCGCAGCGCACCACGCGACACATCTCACCGATCAGAGAGCCGTCCTGCAAGAGAATGTCCCGTCCTGTTAGCATGGCGAAGTAGTAGGCGGCGGGGAAGAAGACGAGGAAGTTGCCAATGCCCGCGCCTGACCCCGTGACCATTAGGAAGGTCCGCTTGGCGAGGTGTTGATAGCGATGAGCGCCAAGGTCAGGATCGCGGCAATGCAGATGGCTTGGTGAGCTCCCACACACTTCAAACCACCTCGAAAACAAAACAATAGCGAGCCACCAAACCTTCATATTGAATTACAAGTAACTCATGACAGTGTAGACCTGCAAACTCCCAGATTCTGTCTCCCTGAGGGGAAGTTAAACTTCCGCAGTGACCACTACATCGTGTTCCTTCCTTGGAAAGGACCCTTTCACTCTTCCAAATCTATTCTTTCATGCTTTATAACTCGATATTCTTCTCCTCTGCTGGCAACCCCCTTGGTGAGGCACTGCACAGGATACACACGCTCAGCAGGCTGGCAGAGAACAACAACAACAAACAAGAACAGGAACAACAAGTTCTGCTGCTGAACGACAGACTAAACCACACTGTTTGTTTGCCATATTGTACTGTACCATGCGTGTCCTTGTCGGTGTGAAAAGAGTGATCAACTATGCTGCCAAAGTGCGTGTCTTGCCTGACAAGACGGCCGTGGACCTGAACAATGTCAAGATGGCCATCAATCCCTTCTGCGAGATCGGTGTTGGTGAGTCAGCCTGCCCTGTCCTTGCCCTATGCCCCAGTCTTCACCTTCATGTCTCGTCTGTGTGTTCTAGAGGAATGTGTTCGTCTGAAGGAGAAGAAGGTCGTCTCAGAGGTCGTGGCCGTCTCTGTGGGGCCCAAGGCCTCTCAAGATGTCCTCCGCACTGCGCTGGCCATGGGCGCAGACCGCGCCATCCTCGTCGAGACAGACCTGCGCCCCGACGCCGACCTGCAGCCTCTCGCTGTGGCCAAGACCCTCGCTCACCTCGCACAGGTAGTCCACACATCACATGCCTTCCCTCACTCACTCACTCACTCACTCACCATGACAAACAATGACTTGAACTCCAGCAAGAGAAAGTGGATCTGATCGTGTTGGGCAAGCAGAGCATCGACAGTGACAATGGCCAAGTGGCTCAGATGGTGGCGGGGCTGCTGGACTGGCCGCAGGCGACTTTCATCTCGAAGGTGACGCTGACTGTGCAGGACAACAACAAGCAGGCCCTCATTGAGAGAGAGACTGACTCGGGCGTTGAGACCGTCACCCTGTCCCTCCCCGCCGTCCTCTCTGTTGATCTGCGCCTCAACGAGCCTCGCTACCCCACACTGCCAAACATTCAGAAGGCGAAGAAGAAGCCTTTGGATGTCGTCGCGGCCAGCACCCTCGCCATCGACTTCGCGCCTCAAAACAAGGTCTTGCAGGTCGAAGAGCCCCCCGCTCGCAAGGCTGGTAGCTTTGTGGAGAATGTCGACGGCTTGCTGGACAAGCTGCGCAATGAGGCCAAGGTCATCTAGAGCACAGCACCACAGCCCTCTAGCTCTCCCCCTCCTCCTCCTTCGTCCCTGTGCGACAGACAGAAAGACAGACAGCTGTATAGTGAATAGATAATAACGTTAAGTCAAGGCGAGGAAAAGGCTTGTATCAGTGGATAGTAAATCTTAACAATCACATCAAGGAACTACAGTAGTTAGTCTAGATAGTCTAGTTAGCATCATACTGACTTGGCCAATGCTTGACATGTCGGAATGCTTGACGAATAGCAGTGGGGGGGGGCAATGGCAGTGTTTACGATTGAGTGCACTCGGGCGTCTCGGCGGGCGCAGCAGAGACTGCGTGGGCCTTGACTCGGCGAGGCACGGCCTTGGCAACTCCTGCAACTGCGGCGGGGACGGCGTTCTCCTCGCCAGCAGCCGCGGCGGGCGTCGAAGAGAGTTTAGACATCTTGCTTGGGGCAGGAGAAGGCTGCGCTGGAGCGTTGGCGTCCAACTCGGTGCCAAATGCGCGCTTCTGCCCGACTTTGTGTGCGGATGGCGGCACCACAGCAGAAGAGTTAGTGACGGAACCAGAGACAGAGACAGAGGTAGAAGTGTTAATCGCTGGTAGAGCAGCAGGAGCAGGGACGGAGGCGGCGGAGAGCTGCGAGCGGACTTTAGAAAGCTCCACTCGCAAGTCTTTGTTCTCTCTCATTAGCTCGAGGTTCTCTTCTTCCAGCACTTGCACCTCGGACGAAGTCGCCTCTCCATTCGTGAGAGCCTTGCGCTGCGCATCTACGAGTTGTTCAGAGAGAGTCTTCTTCTCTGTTAGCAAATGGTTCAGCTGCGCCGCTTGCTCGGCATTTTCCTCGCGCAGACTGCGAAGGTTCTGCTTCAGCGACTCGATGCGCTTCTCCAAAGCGGCCTTGGCAGCGGCGGTCTCGGCGCCTTCCAGCAAAAGAGTTTGTAACTGAGCTTGAGTGGCCGCTAACTCTTCAGAGAGAGCTTTGCTCTTGACAGCGGAGGAGGATTGGCGGTCAATGATGGTTTGGGCGAGCAAAGCCACAGCCTCGCCCAAATCTTGCACCACCCCCGCCACACCAGCTGTAGAGGTGGCCGTGGAGAAGTCGTTGATCTGCAACCCGCGAGTGTCAATGCCGTGCTTCTCGAGGATGGCAAGCACAGCGTCGCGCTCCTTCTCGTAGTCTTCCAGCTGGGCGGAGCACTCTTTGAGCTTCTCCTTCAGCAAGGCAGTCACTTCACCCGATCGCTCCAACTGGCCATTCAACTCGGCGATTTGGAACTTGAGGTCGGAGATGTGGAACTCTTGGGAAGGCCCAGCCGCCTGTGCCTCTGACGATTGCTTGAGCGAGTCGTAGGCTTGCTTGAGGGAGGCGAGCTGCTTCTTCATGCCCTTGTAGCCCTCCAAGTACTTGTTGCGCTCCTCTTTGATCGCCTTGATCTTCTCCATTTGATCCTTCGTCAGCTTGCTGGCATCCAAGTGGACGATACGGGCTTCCTTCTCACGAAGCGTGGCCTGCAGACTGAGCACTTCCTCGGTGGAGCTGTCCAGAGAGCGCTGCAGAGACAAAATCTCTTGTTCCTTCTGCAGCAACAGCTTCTGCACCTTCTCCACCTGCGCTGGGTCGATCTTAGGCCCAGCTTCATGCTCTTTCTCTTGCAGCGCCTTCATGAGCTTGTCAACACGAATGAGAAGCTGTTCCTCTGCTTGTACCAACGCGGATTTCTCTTTTCGCTCGGCAGCTACGACTTGCTCGAGGTGGGCGATCTGCGCTCTCAAGCCGTCCATCTGCATCTCAGCGGCTTCCATGATGGCTTCCTGCTCGCGGGAAGCCTCCTTGTCGTGGTAGAGCAGCTTGTCTTTTAGAGACGCCACCTCCTCGGAGGCTCGGAGCAGGAGCTTCTTGGCCTCTTCCCTCTCCTCCTCCGCGGCCAGCAGCGAGTGCTGGCAGTCTTCGTACAAGCGCTCGACTTCACTCACTTGGGCCTCCAAGGCAGACTTCTGTCCCTCCATCTCCTCCAGCTGGACCTCTGCCTCCTCTAATGCTTGAGTCAGCTCCTGCAGGCGATCGGCGGTGCCTTCGATCTCCCGCATCGCCTCGTCACGTTCAGCAATAGTGCCTTCCAGCTCTTCTTGCAGCTTCGCATAATCGCTCTGAGTTTGAGCGTATCGCTGGCTGTATTCCTTCAGATCTTCCTTCAAAGCGGTCAGTTCTCCCTCCAGAGCAACCACTCGCTCAGGATCCACTCCCTCCAGACCATCCAAACGACTCTTCTGCTCTTCGTAGTTGTCTTGAAGGTCGTCAAACGACTGCAGCAGTCGGCCGTGCTCTTCTTTCAAGGACTTCGCCTCGTCTCTCAGCATGGCGATCGTCTGCTCTGCGGCCTTCAAGCCGTCAGCCTGCAGCCGCATGGCACTCAACTCTTCTTGCAGAGTCTTCACTTTCTTCTCGCTCTCTTGCAGCTGTTGAGCAAGCTTCTCGAGCTGAGAGGACGCCTGATATTCGCTTCGAGCAAGAGATGTTTCGATGGCCTTGATCTTGGCAGAAAGCGAATCCTTCTCTCCGCGCAGCAAGTCATTCTCTGTCTGCAGCTGTGAGCAGCGCTTCTTCATCGCGCCTTCAGTATCTAACAGGCAGTTAGTCTGTTGGGTAAACTGGGCGAGGCCTTGCTCCGCGGCCACCAGGCGAGTCTTGAGGTCGTCGTTCTCGTTCATCGCCTTGCTGTAGTCGCTCTCGACTGCTCGCAGCTGGCCAACCATCGCCTCCAATTGAACTTGAAGCTCTCGGCGGGCTTGATCGAGCGTCTCCTGAGACAATTCCAGCTCTGCCAATCTGCCAAGAGAAGTGACTTGTTGGCATTGTTGAGACTGCAAGCCAGCCTTGAGATCGTCAGACTCTTGTTGGAGCTGAGACAACTGCTCTTGCAAGCTCTGCTCGCGCTCCTCAGCACCGCTCAACTGGCTCTGCAACATATTCACCTGCTCAGACAACTCAGACGCGGTCTTCTCCAGCTGCAATTTGCCTTCCTCCAACACCAGAAGCTGTTCCTGGAGACTCAACTCGCGCTCTGCTGCTTCCTCCACTTGCTGCTGCAACTGAACCAACTCGTCGCGAGCAGCTAACTTCTCTGCTTGCACCATCTCCAGTCCTTGCTCGGCCATGCGCGAAGACTCCTGGAGGGCGAGAACCTGTGCTTGCAGTTCTTGCATGCCAGCGTCGCCACTTTGCTGAAGCATCTGCACTTGGTCAGCCAGGCGACTACGCTCTTCCTCCATCTCATGCAACTGGCCCTGTAGCTGCTGCAGACTCTGTTGCGCCTCCTCCAACTGACCTTGCTGCTGACTGAGTGTGAAGGTCAAGGATGTCTTTTCTTCCTCTGCAGCGGACAGTTGGCTCTGAGCGGATTCATTTCTGTCCTGAAGCGTTTGGACCTCCAACTGCATTGCTTCGATGGCTTTGTTCATCTCTTGCACGCTATCCTCGGCCATGCGCAACGATGCTTCAAGAGAACGACAAGACTCTTCTCGCTCCTCCACTGTTCTCTCAAGCTGCATCTTGTTCTCCTCAAGAGCTAGCATCTGCTCCTGAAGACTCAACTCGCGCTCAGAGAAGCTTGCCTTGAGATCGTCAGACCCTTGTTGGAGCTGAGACAACTGCTCTTGCAAGCTCTGCTCGCGCTCCTCAGCACCGCTCAACTGGCTCTGCAACATATTCACCTGCTCAGACAACTCAGACGCGGTCTTCTCCAGCTGCAATTTGCCTTCCTCCAACACCAGAAGCTGTTCCTGGAGACTCAACTCGCGCTCTGCTGCTTCCTCCACTTGCTGCTGCAACTGAACCAACTCGTCGCGAGCAGCTAACTTCTCTGCTTGCACCATCTCCAGTCCTTGCTCGGCCATGCGCGAAGACTCCTGGAGGGCGAGAACCTGTGCTTGCAGTTCTTGCATGCCAGCGTCGCCACTTTGCTGAAGCATCTGCACTTGGTCAGCCAGGCGACTACGCTCTTCCTCCATCTCATGCAACTGGCCCTGTAGCTGCTGCAGACTCTGTTGCGCCTCCTCCAACTGACCTTGCTGCTGACTGAGTGTGAAGGTCAAGGATGTCTTTTCTTCCTCTGCAGCGGACAGTTGGCTCTGAGCGGATTCATTTCTGTCCTGAAGCGTTTGGACCTCCAACTGCATTGCTTCGATGGCTTTGTTCATCTCTTGCACGCTATCCTCGGCCATGCGCAACGATGCTTCAAGAGAACGACAAGACTCTTCTCGCTCCTCCACTGTTCTCTCAAGCTGCATCTTGTTCTCCTCAAGAGCTAGCATCTGCTCCTGAAGACTCAACTCGCGCTCAGAGAAGCTTGCCTTGAGATCGTCAGACCCTTGTTGGAGCTGAGACAACTGCTCTTGCAAGCTCTGCTCGCGCTCCTCAGCACCGCTCAACTGGCTCTGCAACATATTCACCTGCTCAGACAACTCAGACGCGGTCTTCTCCAGCTGCAATTTGCCTTCCTCCAACACCAGAAGCTGTTCCTGGAGACTCAACTCGCGCTCTGCTGCTTCCTCCACTTGCTGCTGCAACTGAACCAACTCGTCGCGAGCAGCTAACTTCTCTGCTTGCACCATCTCCAGTCCTTGCTCGGCCATGCGCGAAGACTCCTGGAGGGCGAGAACCTGTGCTTGCAGTTCTTGCATGCCAGCGTCGCCACTTTGCTGAAGCATCTGCACTTGGTCAGCCAGGCGACTACGCTCTTCCTCCATCTCATGCAACTGGCCCTGTAGCTGCTGCAGACTCTGTTGCGCCTCCTCCAACTGACCTTGCTGCTGACTGAGTGTGAAGGTCAAGGATGTCTTTTCTTCCTCTGCAGCGGACAGTTGGCTCTGAGCGGATTCATTTCTGTCCTGAAGCGTTTGGACCTCCAACTGCATTGCTTCGATGGCTTTGTTCATCTCTTGCACGCTATCCTCGGCCATGCGCAACGATGCTTCAAGAGAACGACAAGACTCTTCTCGCTCCTCCACTGTTCTCTCAAGCTGCATCTTGTTCTCCTCAAGAGCTAGCATCTGCTCCTGAAGACTCAACTCGCGCTCAGAGAAGCTTGCCTTGAGATCGTCAGACCCTTGTTGGAGCTGAGACAACTGCTCTTGCAAGCTCTGCTCGCGCTCCTCAGCACCGCTCAACTGGCTCTGCAACATATTCACCTGCTCAGACAACTCAGACGCGGTCTTCTCCAGCTGCAATTTGCCTTCCTCCAACACCAGAAGCTGTTCCTGGAGACTCAACTCGCGCTCTGCTGCTTCCTCCACTTGCTGCTGCAACTGAACCAACTCGTCGCGAGCAGCTAACTTCTCTGCTTGCACCATCTCCAGTCCTTGCTCGGCCATGCGCGAAGACTCCTGGAGGGCGAGAACCTGTGCTTGCAGTTCTTGCATGCCAGCGTCGCCACTTTGCTGAAGCATCTGCACTTGGTCAGCCAGGCGACTACGCTCTTCCTCCATCTCATGCAACTGGCCCTGTAGCTGCTGCAGACTCTGTTGCGCCTCCTCCAACTGACCTTGCTGCTGACTGAGTGTGAAGGTCAAGGATGTCTTTTCTTCCTCTACAGCAGATAATTGCATCTTGAGGCTTCTCACTTTCTCGTTCAGCTTCTCGGCGCAGCCTGCAAGCTCCTCGCCAGTGCGCTGGGAATCTTCCAGCTTCTCGGACAACAATTTCTCGCGTTCCTGTGCATTCTCCAGCAAGCCTTTGCTCTCGGAAAGCGCAACTTCAAGAGATGTCAAGCGGTCTTGCTGCTCCAGAGAGAGTCTAGAGAGTTCGTGGAGCTTGTCTTCACCGCTAACTCTCTCCAGCTCAACCTGCTCGCGCAACTCGTTCACCAAGCTTTGTGCCTCCAGATAAGCCTGTTTCGCTTGTTCTAACTCTTGCACAAGATCATTCTCTTTGCCTTGCCAAGCTTCATGGGCGAGATCTTGTTGAGTGACGACAGAGCGAGTTTGAAGAATCTCCTGCTGCAGGGCTTGCAAATGTGTTGTGAGCAGAGACACCTTTTGAGTCATAACATGCAAGTCATCTTCCGCCTTGTTACGCGCTACCTGAGAAGCCTGCAATGCCGCGTCAAGAATCGACTTGTTGTGGACATAAGAGGCCTTGACATCGGTCAACTCATTCTCCAGCTCGTTGGCCTTCTCCTTGTTGGCGACCATTTCGCTTTCTGCGTGAGTCAGTTGATCGTTTAGCCCGGTCATCTTCACTTCAAATTCCTCCATTTGCTGCTCCATCTTAGATCGTAAAGAGGAGATAATTTCATCCTTCTCTAGCAGACTCATCTGTGCGGCGGTGAGGTTCTCCTCCATAGCGCCCATCTGCAGGACTAACTCAGTAAGCTGCGCCGCTTCCTGAGGCTCATTAGAAGCCTTGGCCTCCAACAGTTCATCCTTGAGCTTTTGTACCGTGGTCTGCAAGTCATTCACTTCCTCGCACAGTCGGTCTCTCTCTCCCTCCAGAGCAGATTTCTCCGCCATGAGGTCGAACTCGCGGTCCAGCATAACTGTCGTGCCCGATGATTCCAACTCTTCTTTAAGACTCTCGATTTCTTTGCGAGCTTGCGCCAGCTCGGAGGAAATGTTTTCAATCAGTTGGTTCTTGCGATCCATTTCTTCCTGAAACATTGTCCGGCTCTCATTGGACGGCGGGATGTTCTCCTGATCCTCACTATACATAGAACTTGCTGAGGAACGCTTGCGCTTAGGTCGAGGAATGTCCAACTCTTCAGGAACTGTTTCAGCGTCAGAGTCGGAGGAGGTGGAGGAAGTGGAGGAGTTGAGCTCGCTGATGACAATTCGCTGCACCTCCATTTGCTCCTTCAGTTGGGACACTTGAGCTTCAAGGTCTGCCTTTTCAGACTGCAACCTAGCTACCTCTTCTGGACTGAGGGAGGAGGCTTGCAAATAGGCTTCCTTCAATACTTCCAGCTCTTTCTTCAAGCGGCGGATCTGCGAAGACTCGTCGAGCACTTCGTTCACCTTGGCATGAGTCACCACAAGCTTTGCTCGAGAAGCAAAGGCCAAAGTGCTGCGTGTTTCTTCAAGATAGTTCTGTGCGGCAGTAATACAACAGACGATTGCCATTTTGGCATTGCCGCAGAGCGAGGGCTGCAACAAGCGAGTGAGCTTGCTGTCGCGGAAATTGACATGAGCTCCCGGCTGAGAGAGGGAGTGAATAACGCGGCTCAAAGACAACAAGGACTGATTGATTTTGCCGCCTTCTTTCGCGCGCTGGCCCATGGCTCCTGTATGGCGAACAGACTCGGAGCCAGCGAGGTCGACCAAGTTTAGTGCCGATACGAGGACAGCGCCATCCGCCTCGACACCGGGACGAGCGCTCTCTCGGCTCTCCACCACCAATCTATGCAAGAGAGTCAAGTAACATGGCGGTTGTGCAGGGTGGGGACAGATGTGAAGCGTACCTGAAGATGGTGTGGGAGCGACTGCTCGTATCGTTCATCGCCGTCGCCTCCACGACGCGGCGTGCAATACCTTTCTTCAATAATTTAAGAATCGAGTCAAAGTCAGTGATGACGAACTCGACTGCTTCGCAATAGACGCCCTTCCTTGGGTCCTCCCGAATAGATACAGTCGCATCGGGATTCTCAGAGAGAAGGTCGCGGATGTTCTCGTTGTAGATCTCCACGAAGGAGGCTCTCAAGAGGAAGTCTCGATTGGGGTGGTTGGCGATGTAGGCGAAGATGTCCTCGGCTGCCTGGTAGACCACGCCTTTCTCCTCTCCGCCGCCCAACATGGTGTGAGTCTTGCCGGAGCTCGTCTGGCCATCTAACCACAAGACATTCAACTTTGTTACAAGAGAGATTCTTCTAGGAAAGTGCTGATAGGCGGGTGCTTACAGGCAAAGACGGTTCCGTTGATGCCAGCCATGACTCCCTGCACGATCTCCTTGCCGATGTAGGAGTAGACGTCGGCATTGTGCGCAGACTCGTCAAAGACTTTGTCGAAGTAGGAGGTCAACCCTTCTAGGGGCTGTCCGTCCTTGATCTGGGACACAGCGTTGTACTGGGTGAGGCAGCGGAAGATCTTCTCTTGGCCACCGCTCGCCTCGCGTTCATTCAAGGGACGCATGCGGATGGCCACCTTGATTCCTTCCGTATTCTTGTTACTTCCTTCCATTCTTTATCAATCTCGACAGCTAAGATGTGTGAGATGGCTCAATAGGGACTGAGCGAGAGAAAGGATTTGGTTGTTGTTTGCAAAGGCCAACGACAACGACACTGTCACTGTTAGTGTTCGGGTTGAATGACTCGCTGGTTTGGTTAACGGTCACTCCCAAACCTCGACTTTCTCTTTCAAAATATCTCCAAAATATCGACTTTTTCTCACTCTAGTGTATTATGTCATCCCAAGACCAGTTAACACATTCCTGACAGATAATTGAACGCTTACACTAGTATATCATCTAAAGAGAGTGTTTGAACAATACCAGCAATATTAGTACGACGAGCAGTCTTAGTCTTGCTTGGTCGCTGAAGAAATCGAAAATGTCAATCAAATCTTAGTTATAACTCAGAAAATGAGAGTTTCCCATGGCAGGCAAAGGCAAGTTGTTGTTGTTGACCAGAGGAATCATGAAGATGAACATCCTAACCTTGCTCGCTCTGGCTATCTGCTTGCTTGCATGGCATCCCATTCAAGCTTTCCCTGCAAGTAGTGTCAAGAAACACTCCCTGGCGCAACCCCTCAAGGAGACTATCTCCTCGTCTTCCACCGCCTTGCACTTCAAGCGAGGCGAGGGAGACGAGTCCAAAGACGGGAAAAAGCCTTCCGATGGTGGCATGTGGCAGAAAATCAAGAGATTTCTACCTGGAGTCAAGCAAGCGAAGCTGGAGAAGAGCTTTGCAGCCCCTAAGGCTGACTCTGGCAATCGCTACCACATCCGCCTGGTGGACCCCGAGGTGCTCAACAAGCGACACATCACCACTCGTCTCCTGCGCTACTTCCCTGATCTTTCATGGGGGACAGCGTCAGAGATTGTAGAGAAAGGCTTGGAAAATGGCGTGGCGTTGGTGCGTGTTGTTGAAAGTCTGGTGAGCTAATAGACAAGTTGCCTTCTCTCGCTGACTGACTGACTCACTTATTCCTTTTCTCTGTTCTCTTTAGAATGAAGCTGAATATTTGGTTAATATGCTGCGTACTGCTGACCCGCCAGTCAAGGCGGAGATCTACGATTCCAAATTAGACGAGGTCTTGCCTTTCTAATCACAACCACAACAACAGCAAAAATAACAACTGCTGCCTCTTCTTCGGCCTCTAAAGTATGAGACATTGCTGCTCAGTGTCAAGTCATTGCTACCTTATTCCCTTGTTGATGTAAATATTAATCACTGCAAGAATACAACCTAAAGGTTAACGTTACAATCATATCGAACCACTTGTGCTAATAGGCAACAGGTCGTTATGGCGAGCCGTAATCTAGGCAATATCCCACAACAAGTTCTCCGCCTCAAGGTCGCGCTGTGAGCCCAAGCGCTTGATATAGACCTTTGAGTTACGAGCAGCGTTGTACTTGCGGTTGGGAGGCAGGCATGATGGATCAGCGCTGCAGAATCCGCGCTCTTCAAACCACTGCATGGTGCGAGTGCTGAGCACAAAGACTGTCGTAATGTTCTGTAGCACGGCTCGATGCTCCAGATAAGTGAGCATAGTCTCACCTCGTCCAGAACGGCGATAGGAGGGATGCACCGCCAGACAAGCAATTTCAGCATGTGTCTCACTGTATTGCTTGAGCATACCACACGCAATCGTGACGTTGTCGCGAACCATTAGGAATATGTTAGGGATGTCCTTCAAAAGTTCCTCTGGGGAACGTCGCACTAGAATTCCCTCCTCCTCCAATGGGCGAAGCATGTCTTGTAGAGTGTGCAGGTCAGTTTCCAATGCCGGGCGAATACCTTCGTACAAGTCTCTGCAAATCAGCATTCCAGAGCCATCCGTGGTATAGAGTTCTTGAAGTAAGGCTCCAGAATGGGCAGGTACGAAGTGCGCACGACGTACACCACCCATTAAGGAATAAACTCCACGGGCGAGCATGCGCATATAAGCAGGCACGGACTCCAATCCACTGCTTTCGCCATGATGCACCGTCGATGGCAAATATCGATAGATGGGTCCTTGATTAGGCTGCATTAGTCCATCGGTAGAAGTATCGTTGGTGAATGCCCACGGTGAAGGCGTGGGGGCCTCAGACTGGTGCAAATCGAGTGTGTTGTATAGGCGCGGATCGATGCCCCAGTCCAACAACAGCTTCGCGGCTTGGGATAAGCGAAGAGAAAGCACTGGCTTGTCGCTGCGTGTATCAACAAGTCCTTCTCCTTCAGTTAGGAACAGCAGCTTGGCTGCTTTAAGTCTGGCAGCAGTGTCTGCAGCGAGGGACTCTGAAGGCACATTGTACACTTCACCAGAGCTGCTATAGCCCAACGAAGTGAGCAGCACAACATCGCCGCTATCCAAACGACGCATAAAGTTGTCCACTTCAACTTTGCGCACTTCACCAGTTAGTCGAAAGTCTATGCCATCTCGCACGCCCAGAGGCTTGGCCGAGTAAAAGAGATTTCCGCTAACCACGTTGATTCCACCTTTGCCACGGAAGCCGCGAGTCAGAGCGCTCTCGATTTCATAGCGAGCAGATCCAGCTTCTTCCTATAGAACAACCGCCATCAGCAAAGAGTTAGCGGTGGATAGAAGGGGTAATATGGGGCAGAGGAGGGGGAGGGGGCAGGTGCTACCTTGAGATAGCGAAGCATGACCTCGTCTGTGATGCGCATGCCCCCGTGATAACGAGGAACATCCCCAGAGGCAATAATACGCTCGTCAATCTGGCTGCGCACCCCAATGATTAGAACAAGTTTGACGCCCAGCAGGTGCAGAATGGCGATGTCATCCATGACGCCGTCGAACACTTTCTTGCAGCGCAGCACCGAGCCAGGAATGTGGATCACCATGGTGCTGCCACGGTGCATGGCAATATACGGCGCACTTTGGCGGAAGATAGAGGCGAAGCGGTCGTCAGGAGTGGGAGGAGAGGAAGTGGAAGTGGTGAAGGCCTTGGCGTCATGCGGGAAGCCAGTGGGGAAGACGTGAGGAGCGACCTTCACATAGGAAACATCATCCGAAGACAGGTCTTTGGATATGATGTCATCGGAAATGTCCGAACGCAAAGGAAGAAGACGGGCACGCCATGGCACTTCACCACTACTGGTTGGGAGGAGACGATGTTGATTCAAGGCCCAGCTTCGTCTCAACAACGAATGAACACAAGAGGGTAGAAAAGATAAGAGAATAAAAATCACACCATGCTTGTAGAAACCAGCAACCATCAAGCCCCTGTGGCGAAGAGACGAAGCAGAACAGAGCAAGAGAGAGAGCGAAGAATTGTCACAGAGGCTGCAGTGTTGAGTGTTGAGTGAGGCTGCTGGCTGGGCTGACAGAGGCACACTGCTGTGTGTTGCACAGGCCAGAGCCAGGGGGCTAGACTAAATCTGGACTTAGAGTTTTGGCGGGCTTCTTCAAGAAGGAAAACGCGTTTGTTGATGGCAGGTGGCCAGCACAGAGGGGCATCATCATCAAGAAGGACAAGGAAGGAAGAGGACGAGGACGAGGACGAGGAACCCATCTGCTTGTCTGCTTGTCTTTCTCCCCGCCTTTGTTGAGGACTTGGGACTGTCTTTTCTGTTTTGTTTCGTGGAGAAGAGAGTCCTTGTGATTGAATTATGGTTCGCTTGGATAGCGTGAGCCATGTCTTGAAAGTGCTGCTCAGCAGTCTGCTCGCCTTGGGCATTTCCATTTCCTCCTCCTCCCCTGCCACCAGCCCTTTCTTCTTGAAGTCCACCTACCAGGTCAAAGGTGAAGACCACTCGCACTTCTTTGTCAGACAAGTTCCTGGAGACGGAGGCTGTCTCTTCCACTCCATTGCCACGTGGCTGTCCTACGCCACCTTTAATAAGCACCTGGACTTCGACTGGCGCATGCGCTACCTCTCCATTCGACTGAGAGAGCTCTCAGTGGACATCCTCCAGAAGAACCAGACGCTCTACGTGGAAGACAACGAGTGCATCGACACGTGCAGCTTGCTGGAGGCCGTGGGCGAGCACTACAACCTCTCAGCGCTCGACTACTGCCAGCGCATGCTCGACCCCAAGACATGGGGCGGAGGACCGGAAATCGTGGCGCTGAGCAATCACTTCCAGTGTCCTATTCATGTCTACAATCTCTGCACAGTCGGCAACTTCCTCAAACGATCATTCCGCCTCGAACTCTGCGCGAAGTTTGGCTCTCCCTTGTTTGATGCGAGGGCGCCTATTCAGCTTCTTTGTGCTGATGGGCGATTTCCCAATGTTCGTCCCGGCAGGCAGAAGGACGTTGGAGATCACTTCCTCGCGCTCTTCCCCTGCAGCTCAGAGGAAATGCAAAGTCCTCGATGCAGCCTCTACGATTGCCCTGAATTCACAGAGCAGGTAGTGTTCTTCGACAAGAGGCAAGGACAGCTCCTATCACGACTGCCTGTGTGGATAACTGATTTCTGGGATCAGCATCACCCCCTCGCACACCATCACACTGACCCTCGCTCTTCTCAGGTGCAGTGAATTAGATCTTCTTCTGTAAATAGCTCTCGCCCCACTACTGTGCTTTCCTACTGGTTAAGTTGAATATAGATTATTTGTGTGCTATTTGTGTGGTAAATGTAACGAGTCGCTCGGTAGCGATGAAGGTGACTGACTCGATAATGTTAACTTCTCTTCTTACACTGCATTACACTGCACCAACTCATTTAAATTGACTAGTGTTAGTGTTACAGTAGACTAGTCCTAATGCTGCTTTTTCTGCTTTTTGTCTTTCTTCTCCTTGCGCTTCTTACCTCCCCCTTCCTCCGCCGATTCCTCCTCCGCACTGGCTTTTCGCTTCTTGCCTCCAGCAGCATCTTCCTCGGCGATGGCTGCCTTGGGCACTGAGATCACCTTGGGCGTCTGCGCTTGCTTTGCAAGACCTGTATGAAGAGCCTTTTGTAAAGCCTGCTCGTCGGCGTGAACGGAATGTTTGGATAGGTCGTGGTGGTCCATCAGAAGGGATCGCTGAAGAGCGAATGCCTCGGCATCTTGTGCTTGTGCCTCTTCCAGCGATTCCTTCAAGGCGGTTCGCTCTGCGCCGCGCTTCTCGATGCGTGCAATCGCTTCAGAAGGTGCCAAATCACGCGCAGCATCTTGCTCCACGAGAGAGCGCAGGTAGGTGCAGATCTTGCGCACAGTTTTGTTGAAGAAGGCGAGCACCTGGTTGGCGGGTAGATCTAATTCCATACAAAGTCCATCTACATCCCGATGTTGCAATCCCACCGCCAACAAAACTGCTGCTTGCAATGGAGAAACGCGTACGTTACCCAGACGACGGGAAAACAGGAACCGCGCCAAGGCAGGCAGCAGATCCAGCACCATGTGATGGTCAGCCATGTTGCGAGCATACATTTCCAGACGCTTGAGGTCATGATAAGTCATGTGCACTTGAAGCAACTCGGAGGCTGTGAGAGCTCCCTCTATCTTCTCTTTGGGCAAGCCAGAGGGCACTGCCTCTCCTTCGATCTCTTGCACTGCAGACTCCTGCGCCGCAGCCGTGAGCCTCTTCTCAGGATCCACGAGAGTGAGTGCAAGAGCAGTGGGCAGGTCTCTTAAGGCATAGCTCAGCAAGTTCAGCAAGCGATTGCGATAATCCTCCACAAAAGCATTCAACCAGCCAGCGCGAGGAGTTCCTTCTTCTTGCAAACTGGACACGTCCAACTCTCGCAAGACAATCGTAGAGTGTTCGCCAGTCAAATCGTTGGCGGTCTGACGCACGTAGCACACCTTGAAACCTTTGCGCGTCCAAAAGTTGAGTAGAGAGCCAGTAAGTCCAAACGAGACGCCAATATAGTGCAAGCGCTCAGCCGGTCGCGAGTCGAGCGGGGAGAGCAGAGGAGGAAGAGTCGCCCGAGGCTGCACGTCCTCTCGCAGCAAATCGCCATCTCCATTCTCACCGTCACGACTGAGAGAGGACTTGTTGCCACTTTCACCGCCATAGACACCGAGGCCAGGAGAGAGTGTTTGTGCAGTCATTTCTCCCTGGAAATAGGAAATCAACAAGTCCATCGCTCTGGAACCATATCCCATAGACTGGGCATCTGGATGAGTTGCAATGCGCACAATACGAGCACCAGAAAGAGCTGCGAAGTCTGAGTCATTGAACTGCTGGGCAATAGTCCAGGGCAACAAGTCGCCTGCAGCCTTATTACCCTTGCCCAGTTCCGCCGCTACGGTGCGTGCAGAGATGCGTCCTTCGAAGGCTAGTTGAACCACGCAAAGGATATCGGGTAGCTCGCCAGCCTTGGCCTTGCGCTGAGGGCCCAGCAGGACGAAGAGACGATGCGCAGGAGCATCTGACAGCATCTGCAGATCATTCGGAGTGTTCTTGTAATGAGCGGAAGTATACAGCGACCAGATCCGCTGCAGTAATGACTCAGAGAGGGAGTGGTAAGAGAAGAGAGCATCGCGATCCACCACATAGAGGTCGCAGTCCTTCGGGGCGGGAAGAACTCCCACCAGACGATTCATCTCATTACTGGACTCCAGACACAGCAGACGATTCAGCCAGTTCTCAACGGGATCATTCAGGGAATAACGAATAGGGACTTTGAGCTCCATCTCCACGAGTCTTCTGCCTCCAGGAGCTCCACTGCCAGCCGCCTGCGCAGCCACAGCCCAGCGCTCTTCGTGCACTCGGCGCTCGCCTTTGCGCTGCTTGCTGCCAGCCACTGCAGCTCCAGCCTGTTGAGCTTGAGCAGCTGCAGCTGCGCCTTGCTGTACTCTCAGCTGCTGCAGTAGCTTCAGGGATAAAGAACGACCTGTGCCTTCGTAACCTTGAATGGTGGAGGACAAGAAGACTAAGTAAGGTCCAAGCAAGCGCTTGACAACGGGCAAGGGAATAGCGGCAGCTTCATCGATAGCCACTAACTCTGCTTGGGCCAGCTTGACGTGGTCGTGTGGGGCGATATACTGCACAGTCTGGCGGTGCTGGCGGAAGATGTTCACTCGCACCACAACCTTCCCCACATCCGCCACGTGCTCCTGCAGTACCTCGAAGTCGAGATGTTCGACATACTTTAGCGCCTTGAGGCCTGCAATGAGGAACTCGAAGCAGGTCTTGAGGTTCTCAGGGGAGGGCGCAGTGACGAAGATGTTGCTGTAGCCTTGAGCCACACTGCCCGCCAGACACAATCCAATGGCAGCAGACTTTCCACGACCACGACCAGCCGTGAGCGAGACCGTTGATCGAAGAGTCTTCTCAGAGACTGCATCCAAAAAGGTCATGACGGCTCGCGCCTGGTCCACCGTTTTGGTCAACTCGACCAGCTGCCCCACCTGCGGGGTCTGACTCAATGACAGCTTCAGCTCTCTGAGTTCAGGTGGTTCTGAGACAGTGAGATCTTCTTCCTCGACGTTCTCTGTGTCATGTCTGGGCAGGAAGTTGACTCGCGAGGAGATGGGCAGCACGTTGAGCTCGTCGTCCAGCACGAGGCAGTTCGCGCAGTCCGTGAGAGAGAGAATGAAGCGCTCGTTGAATCGAGGAACGACTTCATGGTGCGCCTCCGTGCGGAAGCGGTTGTGCACATCCATAGTCATGGTGTAGAGCTGCTTGAGGCTCTTGACGGTCTTGAGCAGCAGCACCACGATGCCTCCACCCTCCACAGTCTCCACCGTGCGGGCCAGCAGGTTGGGAGTGATGGCCTCGAAGTCCTGCAAGACGCACATGCCGAAGGTCTGTCCGAGGATCTTGTCGGTCTCCTTGTAGTAGGTCCAGCGGATGTTGGTGGAGGAGATGAACAGGTCGAAGGGGTCGTCTCTGTCGGCGTCGTACAGCCCTCGCGCCTGCTGCTTCTTGATCTCCTTCATGCGCTTCTGTCGATGAGTGCTGAAGCCGAGCTCCTTCTTGTAGCACCACAGCACGGAGGGCCGAGACTTGACGCGTGTCTTCGAGAGGATGCGGTGAATGTTCTCCACCTGGTCCTTGCCGTGGTCGCCCACCAAGATAAACAAACTGCGGTGATTCTTGCGAACACCATGCTCAATTAATCCTCTCACGCGGGGATCGACCTTCTTCTTCACCATGGTTCGTTGTCAAAGCAATCCTTGTCACTTCTGCTTCAGGCGATTCAATGGCTTGGGCTCATTTGGAGATTTGGAGATTTGGAAGCTGGTCTGGGAATCTGGACGATTGGCCAGCCTAGGATGTCCAAATTTCTAGATTCCCAGATTGTGCTATTATTATTGAATTGTTGATTGTTATTGAATGAATGATAACTTGGCTAGCTAACTAGTAACTAGACTGTTAGACTATAACATCGACATCTGAACTTATCCACGCCATTGGAGCCGAGCGTTCAGTGTCCCTAAGTAACCATCGCCTTACACCCACTACCCCTTGTCCACTACAACAATGTGAGATCTTATACAGCTCAAGTTGAGGGTAAGGCTTTGACATTGTCAGAATTCTCCAGCAGCAGCACTAGTAGTAGCAGCAGGAGGAGGAGTCTACAGGAGTTAATGTAATTCGTTTAATTCATATGCAATGAAGTGATCGTCTGTCTGCTAGTTATAGTTAAGAAATACTAACAATAGAATTCCTCAACAGTCAGTCATATAATACAACATCTCCCCACCTATTCTGTTAGTACTATTTCACATTAGCTATGTGAAGTTAACACTATGTGAAGTTAACACTACTGGGGTAGTATTACTTGATACCCTCTGTGTTAACATCACTAGTGAGCCCTCTATCCAACCATGTCGAGAACCTCCTGCACTGTCTCTCCTTCACTAACTAGTCCCTCCCAATGTCTGTCTGTGTCTCTCCTTCACTAACTAGTCCCTCCCAATGTCTGTCTGTGTCTGTCCTTCACTGACTAGTCCCTCCCAATGTCTGTCTGTGTCTGTCCTTCACTGACTAGTCCCTCCCAATGTCTGTCTGTGTCTGTCCTTCACTGACTAGTCCCTCCCAATGTCTGTCTGTGTCTGTCCTTCACTAACTAGTCTGTAGTCTACAGTACCTCTCAGACTGCGAGTGACGTCACACTTGATAGTAAGAGACAGCAGAGAGGTCAGACAAGAAGCCCTTCGTGACATAGATTGATCAACGCACGAAGAGACCTTTCCCTCGCGCCAAGGGAAGTGTGCACTGCATTGCACTCTACAGTACAGGGTCGAGGGAGAGGAGGAGGAGGGAAGCCTCAGCGAGGCCAAAACCAGGCGATACTCACACCTGCCAAGGCCACAGCACAGCCGATAGCGTCACCAGCGTCCATCTTGAGTCCGTCGAAGAGCGCCGCCCAAGCGTAGCTCAACACGATGAAGAATCCTCCGTAGACTGCGAAGACTCGGCCGAAGGAATCCACGGGCTGGAAGGTTGGCACCACGCCGTAGACGACCAAGACCAAGGCGCCAAGGGGGATGAACAGATAGGGAAGCTTCTTTTCTCTCAAGCCCAGCCAGACCAGGTAGCCGCCGCCGACCTCCAACAGCCCCGCCACCACAAAGAGTGCGATGGATATGAGAATGTTCTTCGCGTCCCAGACGACTCCACTGTCATCATCGCCATTGTCAAAAGAGGTTTGGTTGGCTGGGGCGCCTTTCTCCAGGTTTAATGCAGCATATTCTGATCCATCACTCATAACAGTCTGACAATGTCACTCGGTTTTACCACTTTAGCCACTTGTCCATTTATCCAGTTTCGCCTCTTTTAGCCAGGTTTTGCCCCTCCTGAAAAGTGGCACAGCCGAGAGCGAGTACAGTGGCTGTAGTGCTGTATGGTGTACCAGCCAAAGCTTGTCTTGCCTCTCTCATTGTTTGACAAGCACAGAGACCGTCACCATCAACAGCTGGCCATCCATGACACAGACAACAGCTCCAGCTCAAGGAATAGCTGACTAAATCATACCACTTCTCCTTACCATTCTTCCATGCCAGACGTGCCATCTCAGAAGTCAAAGCAGGAAAATGAATAAAAGACTTGCAGATGAAGATGAAGTTGAAGAGCAAGCACTCTGTCAACCACCTCTTCTCAACGACCATCCTGACCGAACTCCCTCATCATCTTCTACATCATCAAGTTCCAAAGGAAGCAAATTCGCTACAGCCTTTGCGGAGAATGTGCAGGGCAGGAGGAAAGAGTTCGTCAAGTTCATGCGCAAAGCTCGCAAGCGCACGAGTCAAGAGCTACACCACGGAATCGAGATAGCTAAGACATACCAACAGCTCTTCTTCGAATGGAATGACGGAGTGCTGCCACTCTTCGCTGCGTGGATACTCTGGATGGCTGTGGGCACGCTGTTCTATGGTTTGGTGGATTTTGACGGCAGCTTCTGCAAAGGCTTTTACTTCTCAATCAACGTCGGTTACTCGATAGGATGGGGTGTACTCCATGAGTGGACCCCTTGGTCCAAGCTCTTTTCTGTGGGATATTTGCTGGTCGGGGCGATCTTCGTCTCCCGATGGCTCGCTCACCTCATAGAGCATGCCCTGCAGGAGTCAGACGATGCTTACGATCAGTTGCTCATTCAACAACATTTACGGAGCTCCCTTAGAGCAAAAGGATTTTGGGCTGAGGTTTACATCTTCTTTGTGATGAATAACTCGCGTCTGTTCACCATCTATATGTGGATTGTTTACATCTTCTTTGGTGTGGCTTGGTCGATTGGGGCAGTGGGGTGGAGCACGATCGACGCTCTCTACTTCTCCTTATCATCAATGAGCACAGGTGGGCTACAAGGTGTGCCTGCAGACTCTCCTGATTGGGTCTTTCTGATAGTTGGTCTCTTCGCAGCTACGGGAGTGCCTCTAATGGCCATGGCCGTAGCCAATATCGCCTATTTTATCTTGCTAGCTAGACGTAGAAGCCAGATGAATGAGGTGCAGTCGTTAGAAATCAGCCAAGATGATTATGATTTATTGCAGGTAGTCACTGGTAGTGGTGAGGAGGAGGGACATCGGCATGCTTTGAATCGCACAGAGTTTATTGTGTTGTGCTTGGCTGATCGAGGCCTGCTCGCTTGGAAGGATTTGCAGTCCATTCTAAGGGAGTATGATAATTTAGACCATGCACAGACAGGTGTGATAACATTCAGTGTCAAGCCTCGTGTGCGACTGTCCGATGTCTTGAACCCTATCCTGTCTCCTTTGAAGATCAAAGAGGAAACACCAGAGATTTCGCACGATCTGCACACCATCGCTGTTGCTTGTCTGCCTAGCAGTGAGAAGAAGGTTGTTCAAGATAAGCGAGAAGATGGTGTTGTTTGCGATGCAGTCTAGTTCATCAAATATAGTTAGTGCAGGTATAAGTACAGTAGGTCCAGGTCATCATTTTTGCTTCTGTTTATAAGTTATAAGTTATGGTGTATTTATTTTCATAGTTGGTTTAGCTCACAGTGATTGAATACTTGCAGAAATTCTTAATACCATTATACTACACAAACTACACAATTTAAATACATAGAGTTAGTATCCGTTCGTTGATACAGTAGCTACATCGTTCACAATGGATGAAAGTCTATATCGGGAGGGAATACGTGATGATGACAAAACACTGCCCAGAATATCCCCAATAAGACCAAGACCAACCAAACCATTAGCAAGCGAAGAGTGCTCATCTGTGCAACATTTGCTGGGGAGACATCACCATCACTCCTCTGCTTAGCTTGTCCTGCGCCCCACGGCCTCAAGACTTGCTCTGAAGGTCGAAAGAAGTCTCCGTCTTCTGAAGAAGTGCCTAATCTGTGGAACAATAAGGAAGCGAATGTTTAGAAGCTATCTTGATCAATATTACATGGCCAGTACTGCCATTGTGTTCACCTGCTCGCATTAAGCTCTGGGGAAGGCTCTTCAAGCTCTTCTCCATCCTCATCATCCAGCGGTAAGTCATCGCCAGTGTCCACATCTACACTCTTTCTTGTTGCTTGAAGCTGTGCCTGTTGTTGCATGGCATTATCGACCCACTTGGCAACTTCTTTTGCAAGGCGGCGATCTGAAGCCTGTTTGCGCTGCTTGAAGGAAGTCACTAACTTGAGAATCTCCTCGGAGCGGTTGGGACGAACACCACAACTACGATCCAAGCTATCCAGATCCCTTGCATCCTATGCAACACAATGAACACATTACATGGTGAGAGAAGAAAGAACTTCTCTTTGGAGTGTTTTCACCTGTGCAGCATGTGCTGGTCGACAACACTGTATTAACACTTTGGCGCGGAGATGTAGACAGTCTCCTAACATCTTAGCACCTTGTTCTGATGTCTCCAATGACCGTGCAGTAGCTACCGCCATGGAAATATAGCGCAGTGCCCATCCTTTTCGTTGAAGTTTGAGCGAGGATCGAGAGAGATTCTTGTATAGAGCGATCTGTTGTTGGCGATCGACCTCACCGTCTGATATCTGCACCACACGCTCCATGGAGCACTCGTAGTCTTCACCAGTAGACAGCATGACTTCACAGTCACTGCCTTCGATGCAAGCCACGATTCCCACAGGGAAGTTGATGTCTTTCTCAGAAGGAATGACCATGACGGTGGCTCCCACTGTGATGCGAGTTGACAGGCAGAGCAGAGCCTTTTGATAGCACTTGGAAGCCTCTGAGAAGTCTTTCTGAGAGAAAAGGAGATTTCCGCGATCCTTCCAGACATCCGCTCGATCACACTGCTGCACGTCTTGTCCTCCTTCCTCTTCGAAATCAGCAACCTTCATGATTCTGAACTCCGGCACGTTGACCTCTTCATCACCTTCTTTTCCGTCATAGATCACGTCATAGAGATTGACATTCCTAGCGCGGAAGATGCCCACGAGCTTGACGGTGTCGACGTTGCCATGGGCGAAGGCGATGACTGCCCGCCTCGCGACTTCTCCGCCTTCCCGCAACACTCGCACTCGCTGGCCAACAGAGAAGCTGCTGGGACGTGGTGCATCCACCACCCCCTCCTCCTCCTCAGACTTCTGCATCATATCTTGTCCAAATGAAATGAAATGGCAGCGCCAATCTGCTCAGACGGATCGTTTTTCGATGAAAAACAGTTTTTGAGTCCAACAGCAGAGCAGCACAGCAGCATTCAATCCGTTATCTATCAGTTCAAAGGGCAAAACGGTAGAGCAGGCAATGGCATCGTCGTCGACATGCTCGCGAATAGAGGATGTTTCTCGAGATGGATATGAGCTGTTGATGAAGCTCACTCGAGTCAGTCGACCGTCTGTCAACAATCACTCCATCCAGGAGGTCTACCTGTCCAACCTGCTGCCTCAGTGCAGCCTCTTCATCGAGACCGCCTTCTCCTCTGACCTAACCAGCGACCTGACACAGCCCAACAACCATGTCTACTACGCCGAGTACATCCTCCGAGCAGCTGTCAGTCACATCAACAACCTCATGAATGTCTTGTGGCAGGTGAAGAACAAAACCACGCGGCTGCACATGATCGTCACCATGTACCTCTTCCTCAAGGCTCTCAAGGCAAGGCTGGACCTTATCTTGTCCTCCTGTACTCATCTCGCTGCCATGAAATCCGTGCAGTCCTACCTGTCATTCTGCTCGGCCACCTCCCTGCCAGCGTTTCTCCTTCGCCTCGACGCCCTCGTCATCGCCACTGTGCAGACAGCCGTGCGCACCTCTCTAGAAGGCCATTTCGATCTTTACAAGGACGAGTTCCTGCTAGTCATGCATGAGCGCTGTCAGTGCTTGGGTGTGTCTGAAATGGCTGTGCCCAGCAGAGACGACAAGGCGCTTTACACATTAATCAAGACCTCCGGCATCGACCCGGTGCTGCAGGCAGTGGATTCAGTAGAAGGGAGGAGGAGGTTAAAAGATGATTGCCATGTGCTGTCTGTGGCGATAAACGCCTCTGTGACTGCCTTGATGGAGACCCTGCTGGCGCGGCGAATCCGCTTCGATGAGGCGGGAGTCTACAAGTTCTACCGGCTGCTGCTGCAGTTGATCGGGCTTGTCAGTCAGCTCAAGAAGACACTGCAGCTTCCTGAAGACCAGCATCTGGTGGAGGAGGGGGTGGTGTGGCAAGTGGCGGAGGAGGCGCTGCAGACTCTTCACGAAGAAGTCTTTGCGCTGCAGACAGTCGCGGCCTCGCATATTCACCGCAAAAACAGTCACGACACTCCACTATCACAAGCAGTCTCCAATGGCATCCTCGCTACTCCGGTCCTGTCCTCACAGCAGCGCACGCAATGGCGGCAGTTGGTGTTCGACTATCGCAGCACGTGGTTGGTAGTGAGGATGTGGGACGGCCTGCGTCGATGGAGAGCCAGGCATCGCGGGACAGTCTTCGTAGCCCTCACTGTGGACCTTCACGACCTATGACATCCTTCACATGACAGCAGCATATGTAGATCTATTGTATTAAATTGTACGTTTGAACATCATCAACAGTTGAGAAGCAAGGATGAAAAGTGACATGGAGCGAGGGACACCACTAGTTAGAGTTTATGCAGAGAAGTGGGTAGTAGTCAGTCAGCTGTACAGGGCGAGGGAGTGTTAGAATGCAGAGAGAGAGAGTGATAGACGTGCTGCTTAGACGATCTGAGCGAGAACACACACTGCGCCAGAGAGGATGATAAAGAAGAAGAGCAGGAAGCGAATATAGGTATCCACATCCGCTCCATCGTCAAAGAAAGACGACTTCACAATCTTGC
Organism: Ochromonas danica; assembly: GCA_015146655.1. Classification (NCBI taxonomy): domain Eukaryota; class Chrysophyceae; order Chromulinales; family Chromulinaceae; genus Ochromonas; species Ochromonas danica. The sequence continues at coordinate 46,802 of VKHL01000123.1, forward strand.
CGACAAGCACAAAGGGCACGATGGCCACGGCATAGGAAGACATGATCAAGAGGAGGAGGAGAAGGTAAGTGAGAGCAAGGGCGGCAGTAGCCTGCGATTTAGTCAGTAGCCCCGCCACTGACGACGCAACAATTGCCACAGCGAATACCGGGCCAATGGTGCCAACGCAAATCGAGAGAGCACGCACGCATTGCTTCCAGATGATAACCAGCTCGTCTTCCTTGACTTTGTCACAAGGAGCGGAATAGATGGAAGAGGAGGCTGGACTGGCAGCTGGATAGATGATGGGTGTGGCTTTGGCTGCCTTGTCCTCCACTCTTCCCACAGGCAGCGGCTGGAAAGCAACTGGCGCAGGGGCAGGGATGGACACAGGTGCGCTCACTGCTGGAACATTGTGAACCGCAGGGAGTGGAGCGGGCAGCTTCTTAGGAGTGGGGGAGGAGGGGGCGGGCAGGGCAGGAGGTTGGGGTTGTTGAGTCAGAGGCAAGGCAACAGATTCCTCTTCCTCGTAGATCACCTCCCCCAACTTTGTACGTCTGCCTCGACTCCGAGAGACCTCAGAAGTGACACTCTCCACTACGGATGCTACGCTTGCATCATCTTCGCCCTCCTTTCTTGTCCGGGACCGACGCGTCTTGCTCGCGGTTGCAGCTCCTTCCTCCACTGGCGCAAGGCGAGATCGGCTCTTCTTCACAGTGGAAGGAGGAGCCTCGTCATCAGACGCCGCAGAGACTCTCTTCTTGCGAGCTGATCGAGTGGCACTTGCAACGGAGGCCTCATCGTCCGTTGGTGCCGTTGCGATGCTCCGGCGACTGACTCTCTTGGGATTTTCCGGTTCAAGCAATGCTGCTTCATCAGCCGCTCCAATCTTCCTCTTGCTCATCGTTCTCGGAAAAGTTAATTGCACAGTGTCGTTCTCTTCGGGGATGGTTGAGGAGGGGAAAACCAGCGAGCCTCGACCTGCCCGGCGCCGTTGCCGCGCAACGAAAGCACCACAACCGCCAAACCTGCTGTTAACTTCACAAAACGGTCGAAGAAACCACTGCCTTCCAAAACTCGCGTTTCTGAATTTCATTAACTTATGAGGATTGGACATCGTAAAGCGAGCGCCTTGATCGGAGATGCCCAGACTAGTAGTGACTGTTCCTCCTGCACTGGAGGGAGCAGCACGTACAGGTGTAGATAGTTGCTCAGACCTAGCTTGTGCGTTGTATCCTTTTGGAGAGTCTGCGGATGGTCTACAACCACCAACTGCCTTTCCCTCTCCCTGCCCTGCTTGTGGCTCCTACCCAGTGCTTGTCAGAGGTGATCTTGTCTGTCCAATTTGCTCACAAGCCAAGGCTGACCAAGAGATTTCGTTCGCGGAGTATCGAGATAGCGCCCCCCTTGTAGGCTCGACTCTACAGAGCGTGACTGATTACCGCGAAGTGGTGCTGGCTGTGGACTCGACCTTCCTGCACCCCGAGGGAAAGGTTGGCGACACGCGAGAAGCTGTCGAGGTAATCCTGGAGCTGATCGCCGCCGTGCCAGACAGCACGCAGGTGTCTCTGGTCTTCTTCGACCACGTGCTGCGCGCGCTGAGACTGAACGCTGACTTCGCCACGCAGCCACTGCAGGTCGACATCCTGCCCGGTGGCTCATCCCTTCTCTCTTCTTCCACTCTCTTGCCTGAGCGGTATACTGTTTCAGCCTCTGAGCTGCGCGGCCATCGCGATCGCTTGGAGCAGCTGCTGGCCAAGGCCTCGCTCACCTCTCACAAGGCAGTGCATGCCTCGCATTACCCTGCGCTGGGAGATCTCCTCGATTTCGCTGTTTTCCTCAAAGGTCGAAGGCTATCTAATCTGCAGCTGCAGATGATCGTTCTGACCTCCAAATCGCTCAGCATTCCCAAGAAGGATCAATCTGTTTTCTCATCACAAGGAGAGGTTGATGTCTACGATCAAATGGGATTTCGCTATCGGTTAGAGGGTGTTCAACTTCATATTGCACATATTGGCCATCGCCTCTCTGCCTTTCCTCAGCTGTGGCATGTTTGCGTGGCTTCTGGGGGATCGCTGTTGAAGGCAGAGGATCTGACTGAGAGACATTTCCGCGACTGCTTGATCACCCACTTGACGAACTTCTGCTGTTCAGCAGCAGTGGAAGATGAAAGCAAGAGCTTCGAAGAGTCCATCATATTGGATGAAATTGTTTCCAGCCTGGAGGTGCGCAGCGACGCATTCGAATTGGATCGCATTACTGGACCCGTGGTTGAGGATGAAACTCTTTTAGCCTTGCGAAACAGAAGCATTTCCGGGGTTAATCTGTCTGGATCCAATATTCTATTGGCTGCTTCGGTTGCCACTGTGGGTCACCTTACCTTGGAAGCCTCTGATGTCACCGACTCCTTGTTGCAGTACGGCAGGGAGAAAGTCACTGTTTGTGGGCTTCTTGGCGGTGCTAATAGTAATCGAAGTCTGGGCGAGCATGGGTGCATGGTAACGCTGCAATTGCGTCCCGCGAATGACAGAGTGGGGAGAAATCAAGGAAGCGAAGAAGAGAAAGCTGGTAAATCAGCTAAAGATGGTGTCTGGAAGTCGTTATTGCCTTGGATGAGATCTCGCACTTCCTCCTCTACGATTGCTATGTCTTCTTCTTCTTCACTGTCTCTGTCAGAGGCCTCCTTGAATAGAGCGAGCAATTTCCAGATTGTTGTGCGTGGCAAGTATTTGAAGGGCCGCAAGTCTTCTGGCAGCATGACTCTCGCTGACGTGCAAATAGTGCGTTTTGCTCGTGTGTGGACTGTCTCTGTCCATCCTACAGCCACACAGTATACTCTTGACACTGCCTCGAGTTTGACTCATGCAAGCTTCGACAGCTCACTGTGGGGACTTGTGCTGCTGAGAGGAGTGGTGGCAGACTATCATCTGTCCATGGCGAAACTACTGCCCACCTCTTCGATGCTTCTCCAGTCCTCTCAAGCTGGAAAACGAGGGGATGGCAATGAGGATGGTATGCGTGATGAGGAACATCGGCTGCGCTCTGAATGTGTCAAACAAGTGCAACACTGGCTACGTAGCGCTCTGCAAGCATGGGGTGGTTTGGAATTTGACAGGTAGACTATTAGCCCTCTCAGCTGAGACTTGGATGACCTCCTTACTAATGGGTTGTGATGGTAGGGTCAAGTTGGTGTTGGCGCGGATGGCATACCATTTGACTGAAGGACCTCTACTTAATGGACCCTCAATGGTTAGTTAACTTTTTCCCTTGATCTGTAGCCTCCTTGATGTTCATCCTTTGACCTATTTGCCCTCTCTAACTAGTCTTCCTCGGAAGCGTATCTTTTGCGCGGAGATTTTCTTCATGCCGATATGACTACTGCGTTGCGTATTCTTGTTCCTGGAGTGTGGTTGGATCTGTCGTTTGTATCTCCAACAAACTTGCGTGATGCTGTGCTCCCTTCGTCTACCTATTCTGGAGCCGCCCTAACCAACCCTCTATGCGTCATTGGCCGCGACGACTTCCAGCTTTATCGTCCATGTACGCCCGAGGAAGAAGCTGAAGGACTGCCTGCACTCTATCCCATGCCGCCAGACTGTACCTCTTTACTGCCTGGGAGTGTCGCGCTGGTTGATCTGGGCAATGCTTTGGTCGTTCTGCAGTGTGATCGAATCGCTGCTGGCTCAGACAGCTCGGGTGATTCCTCCTGGAAAGATGCGGATCGATGTCTGTCAAGACTAGCATCTCGAGCACAGACTATTGCGAAACAGCGTCATCCGCGCCCTCTCTGCTACCTGCTCGGTGGCACTGATGCAACATCCCCTCACAAGCGAGTCTACAAGCGGGTGGCGTTGTCTCGATTGTCTCCCACGCATTGCGCCCCACAGGATGTGGTTCGAGCCATGGTAGCCTCTGTGAGTCCTGTTCGTTACAGCGGCGAAGAGTTGGATGCTTTGAGATTATCAGCACCTTACAGTGACAGCCCGTGCTTCCTCCGCTATTTGCTTCAAGCTGCGCCAGCCCTCTATTCTTCTCTCACTGTAACCACCTCGTGGGGCACTGCATCAAAGGCAGCGGGTGTTCCTCTCCCCTCTGATCAGACAGATATAAAGCCTGTGGTCATGCAACGCACTTCTTTCCCTCCACCATTACCCCTCAGTGAGAATCAGCCCGTTCAATCACAGGCAACAGTTAAAGCAGTTAGAGTGAGCGGTGATGTTGAACAACTGGCTGTTTAAACCTGTTGTATAAATTGTTCTCGTCAAGCTGTTGTATCTTTTGTAAAGAACCACCAGTCTAATTCTTGTTCTACAGTAGTTCTATGACTGCTGTGGTCTGTGTTGTAAGTCTTTCCTCTTTGTCTTGGCATCAATACATACTCCACAGTATGCAGTCCACTCTAATCAATTCTCGCAATTCATTCCCACGCAAAACAACACAAACAAACAAACAACAGACCAGACCAGCCTAGATAGTCGAACAACAAAACAAAGGGAGAATGGCCTCGACGATCCATCCTCAACCTGAATTTGGTCCACCAGATGCTACAAAGAAGCGTGTCTTTTGGGAGATTATCGATCGCATAGATCATTTGGACGAGTGGTTGGACAGCAAGATCGAAAACACTGTGCGCGATGTCACTCTGCAGAAGTCTGACTTCCAACTGCGCACCAAGACACTTCGCCTCTTCTTCCGATACCAGTTCATACCAGCCACAGAGGAGACGCGAAGTCATTTCCTCATTATCATAGATGGAATGATTCTTGATGGCAAGCGCAAACCTGCCCCCTTTGCCAAATACCTCCAGTCCCTGCGCCTGCAACTCAACGACAGGAAACCTGGCGCTGAGCCACAAATCGTTGAATGGCATGAAGGAACCTTCCCTGAGGGTTCCAGTGCTTCCTGTATCATCTCTCGTATTTACTTTGAGAAGGCTTGTACTGTGAGAGTAAGTCAATCACTCGCAGCCTAGACTAGACTCTCCTCTCTCTCATGATAGACTGTATATAATCCAGGTGACCATGGCATTGAATGATGACTATCAAGCTCTGCGCTATGAGGTCCCCGAGGCTATTCGGCGAGGACTTGGAGTGGGACCTGCTCAGTCCTTGGACGAGTTGTGCTTGGCAACGTTGAGTTACGCCCACTTGCGTCACCTCTTCACCGAGAAGGTGATGTTGGCTTCTTCTCCTCTCCTCATCCTACTACTTTAGTTGATCTTCATGGTGTGTTCTCTGACTCAGGATCGCCGCTATATTCGATGCGACGAGGCGCTGCGCGAGGTCTTCAGCGGGATTGAGATGCTTCCTGTCTGGACCCTCCGCCAGCGACTCGCTGCTGCACTGACAGCGTCACAGTGTCTTCCTTGCCCTCTCATGTTCGATCTCTCTTTGAATACAGCCAGCTCGGAAGAAATAACCAGTCTTCAGACCCTGTACAACGCCCACGTGTTGTCAGCCATTGGCTCGCCAGGAGAAGTTGTCAAGAGTTCGTTAGAGGAAGCTCTACTACCGCGCAGCGTGTCAACGCTTTATAGCAAGCTGAATGGGAAAGTGTTTGATGTATCCTTGACTGAGCGAGATGAAAGCGAAATAGCGCAGGCGCTGCAGGAGGTTCAGGCAATTAATGTGGATAGCTATGAGGTGAACAAACGACGGCGACTAGCCTCGCTCTGGTCGCAGCAGGCAGGACAGCGAGCAACGCAATGTTGGACTTCGGCTGAGCGACTGGGCCGGCTAGCAGCGCGGCTCGCTTCTTCTTCTTCCTCACAGAAGCCCTTGCGAGCAACAGGAAGTATCGAGGAAGAGAGTGGTCGTTGCGATGTCGTGCAGGGTATCACATTGTTGCCTGGAGGCTCTCAAGGACGTGATTGCTTGCCACTGTTCCCACCCTTTGTGGCAGAGTAAGTTTCTTTCTTTCCCATTTTCATTTCCATCACACAGAATACTCAAGAGATTGGTTGCTGATTTCTTAGTTTAATTAGTCAGCGAGCGGGAGGCGATGACTTGTTCAATTCTGGTTGGGCAATACGTCCTTGGCCTTCTGCCCTGCATGGCCTCGGAGCTTTTCGGTCTGCCAATTGTCATGGCCTCTCGACATCTGGCAATGCCGCTGTTTGGTCAATGATCCAGTCTGGCAACAACCTCGAAGAGTTGCTGACGATGGCGACTAAAATCGGAGCGCAGGTCTTCCCCAAGCCTAAGGAGGAGGAGGAGAGCAAACAGGAGGAAGAGAGGACTGCGATGCAAGCAGAAGAGCCAAGCAGCGAGAAAGTCTCTGAGGAAGTCGCAGAGGCAAAGGAGCAGTCAGTCTGATAGTCTGTCCAGTGCAGTACTAAGCCATCCATACCATACCATACCATATCTACCATACTGCAGTAGAGCCTCGGGCCTCTCCTCTTGTCTAAGATATAGTGTCTTAACCTCTGACATTTACCTGAGCTTCACACTTCAGACTAATGGAGACATCTGATAGGGTAGATATCTGTGAGCATCTTCAATACTTTCACTTCAAGTGAATCTAATCGAAGCAATCAATCACTCTAGTAATTCATTTTCTTTCTATTTAGCCTTGCAGATCGCGACTCCACCGCCTCAATCGTATAACGGTTAGTACAGAACCTTCACACGGTTCAGACCTGGGTTCGACTCCCAGTTGGGGTAGTGACACAACCTTTTTGTCTTTTACCGTAGACCAACACTTGACTTGAGTTCTTTTTATGTATTCTATTGGATTTTGATAGTTTACTCCTAATGGGTACGGCCAATAGTTCAGTTGTCCTTTTGTGAAGTCAAACTGTCTATCTGGTGTATGTGGTCTAGAGTGTAAGCTTGTTAAGCAATGACAATGGCTTTAACAGTTTGGAAGTGAAGCGAATGTTTGGTGGATGTGGACTCTTAAGCATTAATCTTGGAGACCGCACGACCTCTTGCAGCACCTTGACAATATGCTTTTCTGATTGAATCTAATCGCGTCGAATATCAACACCGTAAGAATCACAGGATCTGTCGACTGCCTGACCTGTGTAGACAAGCTTGCTGCCTCCCCTCACAGCTACCAAAGATGCTAACCCTAACACTAATACCAATGAAAATACTAATGATAATACTAATCTTGCTACCACACAGTGGGCTGGCAACAGTGAGGTCCACCAGGTGAGTGAGTGCAGGTGTCGATCAGCTATGCAATGCTCCAGAAGGGATTAGCAGCGATTGAACAGAAGTCCAAGGAATCCACAAGGAGATCATCACAGAGAGAATACCACAACTATTCCATAACTCTGTCATTACTAACACTAACACAAGCACCACCAGGCAGATGAGCTTCTTCACAATACAAGCAATGAATACGAAGGATGAATGGCGACCTTTGTTCATCCTCTTTAAGACTTTCATTTGCAATGTAGTGTCATTGAAGTTATTCTCTAATAGTTGATTCATCATTTGGGCAATCAGCATCTTTCTTGCACTTCTCTCTTTGTTTCTCTTCAGGATCGTTGATGACATGATCTCCTTGTTGTGGTGGGGTTGGATGGTCAGAGCTGTGGTGGAGCCACTGTGGTCAGTGTTTCAGTATAGTTACTGCCATTAACATCATTGCGCACCAAGTTAATGCCACCAGTATGCCAAGAATAATCCCTCCATCAACAGTATTTACTGATTCATCCTGCTGGTCTACTTGATCAACCAATCGTTAAGATTTAGGATTACTACCACATCAACCAAACGATTATCAAGAAAGATCATCAATTATCGCTACCCAAGTTTTCCGCAGTACTGCAATGTCTGACTTAGTGGTGTTTGAGAATTAATGGGAGATGAAGACCGAACGACGACAGGCTTCGAGGCTATCTCCAATTCTATATTTTCATGATGCATAGTCTTTTCAACCGCCTCAATCGTATAACGGTTAGTACAGAACCTTCACACGGTTCAGACCTGGGTTCGACTCCCAGTTGGGGTAGTGACATAACTTTTACCATATGGTAGGTAGACCAACACTTGAGTTTAATTGTCTTCTCTATTCTGTATTTGCTTTTAATACTGGTGTGTTATGATGATACCTTCTCTGTAAGAAAGTTGGTAGCCTTGATTCAAGGTTTGTTACAAAAGAGCACGACTGACGAAGAGTTATTTGTTACACATCGAAATGAGAATCAAGCGGTCGGCCTGTCCCTCTGACTTGAAGCTGTGCAGGCCTTTCAGTGGTGGTGACCCTTACGAGCCTCTCCGTAGTTCTCCAGGAACCACTTGCAGCTCTCCTTTAGACCCTGAAGCAAATCAGCGATGACACAAAATTATTCTGAATGCTGGCAAGGAGACCAACGTTACGGTACCTCTTGAATAGGAGTGAACTTGAACTCTGGGTACAAGGTCTTAAGCTTCTGGTTGGAGGCGGTCTTCTTGAACTGTCCATCGGCTTTGCTTGTGTCGAAGACAATGTTTCCTGCACACCCACATCGACAAATACTGCATGAAAACTGCTAACTGCAAATACAGAGGAGATGATGACATGCTTACCACGAAAGTCCATGGCATCAGCAATGTGCCTCGCTACGTCAGCGATGGAGACTTCATCCTCCTCGCCCACAGACAGAATGATCGGCTCTGTGCTGTGATAATTACACAGCACCCACATCTATCAGCCAAAATCACTTGCAAGGTTACTAACTGCTTGGTTCCAGGGATGGCAGAGAACATACCGTTAGCGCAGCCAGATCGCGCGAGTAGATGAACTGGCGCAATGGCTTTCCAGAACCCCAAATAGTAAGATCCGTGTCTATCATCGACAAAGCACCAAAAGGTTCCTTTAGTCAACAGAATGTCACTTGCAGGTCAATGGGATGTTCGCTTACTGTTCTTCTTGGCGAGGTAGCACTTGTGAATAAGACCAGGGATGACATGACCATCCTCAATGCTGAAGTTATCATCAGGGCCATAGATATTGGTAGGGATAATGGAAGTGAAGTTGCATCCGTACTCCTCGTGGTAGCAGTGGTTGAGCACGTCGATCATGCGCTTGGCGTAGGCATAGCCCTCATTGCTCGTGTGGGGAGCGCCATTGTGCACCATGGTCTCATCGATGGGATAGGTGGTCTTATCAGGGAAGACGCAAGTTGACAAGCAAGAAACAAGTTTCTCCACATTGAAAATACGACAGCATTCCATGACATTGTCGTTGATCAACACATTCTCGCGATAGAACTCCACCTTGTACTTCATGTTGCGGAATAGCCCACCCACCATAGCAGCGAGATGAATGACATGAGTAGGACGAACACGTTGAAAAAGAGCTTCTGTTTGAGCGCGGTCTCGCAGATCTGCATCCTTCGAGCTGGCGAAGAAGAAATCATTTCCGGCCCACTGAGGATCTGAATTAACAACTGCTTCAATCGCCTTGCCGACCAAACCTGTACCACCTGTCACAAGAACGATCATCTTCCCTTTCTCAGTGATTTTCTATCGATATCCAGTATCTCCAGATAGTCAACAGAGACAGCTCAGCTGCCCGCCAGGAAGACAACAGCCAGATATTATTACTGAACCACGCAAAAGCATGGATGTTTCATTCCATTTGCATTGTTTGCCAACAACAAGTAGATTTTCCGCTAGTTGTATAGAGAAAATTGATTATGATTTCTAGTAGATCTGAGGAGAATGTTGCTCCCGTGGGATTCTCCCTTTCGCCTTCAATCTGCACTACTCAAGTTACTGGCGAATCTGCATCCCCTGTCCCTCCCTTACCCACCATTCGCAACAGACAAGCTGCTCGTGACCTATGTGCTGAATTGAGCTGGCCAATCTCCTTGGTTGATTCTTTCTTGGAAAATATTGAGAGAACTCCTCTGCGGTACTACCTCGTCGACGACTCCACCAGCATGCAGGCTCTTAATGGTCAGCGGGTCGTCGAAAAGGATGGAGTCAAGCGGTGTGTGTATCTTCTTCACTAGTGTGTATCAATTTAACGTGGTGCGTATTGTGTAATTTCTCAGACTGGTGACCTGCTCGCGCTGGGAAGAACTCGTTGACTCCCTGCGATTCCATGTCATCTTCGCGCAGGTGAGACAAGCACATGCCTGCCTCATGTGTGGATTTATTAACTCCTGGTGCTTATTGCGAATGTCAGGCTGCTCTGGCTCCCACTCAGTTCCACCTTCTCAATGCCCAGCAGGCTGTCCGGGTTGGCTTCTCAGAGGAAGACGATGAGAACGTCTCGATGCTGTTGAAAGCATTTGATCAAACGCCAGAGGGAGAGACTCCTCTTTGTCATCATATTCGTATTATTGCTGATGACATTCGCCGCCAAGCTGTCGCGATGAGGTGAGCAGATCCTTTGCTGTCTCTCCTTCACATGGTGTGCGATTGATTATCAATTGATTATTAGGACACACGGTCAAATGGCCTGCGTAGTTATTGCTACGGATGGAGAGTGCAGTGACGGGGATCTAGCACAAGAGCTTCGTAATTTTCGTGGCCTGCCTTGTTGGATCATGGTGCGTTTGTGCACGGACGATCTGAAAGTGGTGGACTATTGGAATGATATTGATCGAGAGATTGGCATGACTGTCGATGTGCTGGATGATCTCGCCTGTGAGGCGAGAGAAGTTCGTAGATACAATCCTTGGCTAGCCTATTGCGAACCACTTCATCACATGAGAGAGTTTGGCGCGTCATTCCCTGAGTTTGACCTCCTTGACGAAAAGCTTTTGGATATGGAGACACTGCTTAAGGTTGTGGGAGTCATCTTTGGTCACGCGGTGGTGAAATCTTTCTCTAACCCGGAGAAGGACTGGAAGGGATTTCTTGCGGATATCGCCCAGGGAAACAATTCAATAGCAAAGGTCTGGTGTCCCGGGGACGAGAAGTTCCACGATTGGGTGGATATTCGTGTCTTGCATCGTTGCTACAAGGCTCCTAAAAAGAAGAAAGATAGCCATAAGTGTGCTATCATGTGAATGGGTTCCGGCGTTTCTCATGGCCGGGTTGTTTGTATTGTCGTCTTTGTATCGTCTTTGCTCTCTCTCTCAAGTTCGTCGATTCTTTCCTTCTATAGATCGTTATACTTACGTGTTTGTTAGTATATCTTATCAACTGTATTTTACATGCTTGGCTGCGGAGAATATGACTTGAGCTATCTAATAATATGTACTACAATCTCGGTGCAGTAGATTGACGTTTGTGATGTGATAATAGTTATTTAACTATTGTTTCCTGCTTAGTTTCTTCTCTCCTTTAGCTATAGTAGTAGTACTAACATGCTACTTAGGTCTACACTTACATTGATTACTGGTACTCCGAGTACCTGCACTGTACTGTACTGTAATGTAATGTAGTCTCCCACTGTTGTAAAGCTGTTGCCTGGCTTGAGGGGGAAGCTTAACATTCCGACCAGGATCAGTGGCTTATAACTCTGAATATATGACTTCGCTGAGTGAGATATAGAGTTTTGAAGGGTCAACGTGCTGTGCTGGCAAAAGTCAATTTGCAATGAGAAGAAAATGCTCTTATTAGGCATCCTTTGTCTATTGGCTGGATTACGGACCAATGAAGGTCGACAAGATCTGTTCACTCTTCAGAACGACTTCGTCAAGGTCGAGATCAGTCAGGCAGAGGCGGCCATTGTTGCTCTTTACGGCGACTTCCAGGGCAAAGGAAACTTCAAGAAAAATGTGCTTTCCAGACCTTTCCAGCTCGAGTCCGTCGACACGTCAGGAAATTTCTTCCCTGTAGACTCTGAGGCGAAGAGAGTGAAGGTGAAATGTTGGGAAGATCCTGCCACGAAAGAACAGTTCCTTCGCCTCGAGGCTGCGGGCGTCTACCAGCAAGCGACGATCAAAGAGGAGTGGGTGCTCTCTCTTGGTCAGCATGCTCGATATCTCAACCTCACCATCACCGGAGGGCTTTCTGATGGGGTGGTTGACATGCAGGCCATGGTCTACGGGATCTATTCCAATAACCCTTCCCTCACTGCCTTGACCGCTGAAGGAGTGGTACAAATGACGGGGAAGAACTACTCTTGTCTCGGGTTAGAAAAGAAGTTAGAGCGCTACTACGTATTGGGTGCTGGCTCATCACTTGAAGTGACTGCCCGAGGCGGACGCTCTGCCGTGCTGCTCTCCTCCGCCGCTCTGCCAACCTTCCGCTCAGCCCTGCAGGAGGTGGTCTGGGGAAGCTACGAGTCCTCGTCAAGAGAGATTGATTCAGCTTGGTCTGCGCAATGCTGGCAGAGAGTTGCTGCTGGCGAATCATCTTCCAGCAAAGCTGGCGCTTCTTGGCAGTTGGCACTGAGTCTGCTGCCCAACGATTTCAACTTCCCCGCTCACGCCTTTGCTAAGGCAGCTTCTGCTGTTTCCTCTAGAGAAGTTCCATCTCTGAGAGATATTGAGGCATATAATTTGGCCGTCTACGGTAGCGTGGTGGGTTGTCTGCAGAGCTACTACAAGGGCCAGAAAGGCATTATCGCGCCCACGATATCCTCACCGGATGTGGGCTACAGTCCCGATACCAACTTCTTCGACCCGGATAATTTCCTCTCCCTCTCTGCGCTGCTCTACTCTGACGACAGTTATCTGCTGGACCAAGTGCAGGAAGTCTTGTGGCGGACCGCACAGACAATGTGTGGCTTGGGCAGCGAAGCCAACACAACCTACTGCAATGAACCACGGACTAGACTGCGATCTCTCGTGGGAACCAGACCTCTTCCTGAGGAAAGAAGAGCGATGGCTCTGAATGCGCTGTTGGACCCACTGGGCGATTCGAAGGAAGAGAAGTTAGCTGATAGCGGCAATCTCAGTAGATGGGGACAGATCATGCACCACTTCATTGCCCTTCAACCTACTTACTCCTCCATTGCTGGTTCAGAGCAACTTGGACCAAACATCTTCTGGTCTCTGACTGTGCTGCGCTATTTGCAACACCCTCTGGTTAGCAGGCAAGGACAGGGCGAGGAGTCCTTCCTTCGCCGCATTTTGCCTTACCTCAACCTTTCTTTACAATATGTGCTCTCCTTTCTACACGTCATTCCTCATACGTCTGTGGAAAGAATGGGTGTCCCCAAGGCGATGTACCAGCAGGACTTGACAGTGGCATTGGCTCCGGGACCGCTCTGGATAGACGTCTTGGTGCGAGAGTTTGTAGCCAGCGATAGTCAAGCCATGGTGATCTACTATTTGGATACTTTGGCGTCGTTTTACCGCTCTTTGGACGGGCAACGCTATGGTTCTTCTTGTCAAGAGCTGGAGAACTTGGCGGCTGACCTGCGCCACTCCATGAATGCGCTGCTCTGGCGAGAAGATCATTATGTGACGCAATATAACCCAAGCGATGGAAGTGTTCGAGACTTTGTGGACTATGACAGCAATTTGATTGCCATTACAGCGGGAGTTCCGCAGACTTCTGCTCAGGCAGAATCCATTCTGGAACGCATCGATCGCAACTCAAAGGCACATGTGCGTGCCACATGGTGCAGCGAGCTGCCCTATAGTGGCGATGCCTGCGACTGCTACATTGTGGGTGGATCAGTTTGTGGCGATAGTGTCGTCACATTGGCTCGCATTGGCTATATGGATGCCTTGGCACGCAAGAAACTCGGAGGATACGACTCCTTCATCCAGGATACCTTGTTGCAGCCTCTACAAGATGATCTCCTGCAGTACGTGTGGCTCTACGAACGATACAATGAGACTGGCCAGCAGGTTCGGACTCCCTTCTACTTCGAGTATCCTTCCCTCGTGGTCATGTTGTTGAGGGAAGTAGTCTATGGGATCCATGTGAACTGGACTGACTTCAGCATCGATCCTCTCCTCGCTCACTATCATTTGCGTACGTCAGGAATGGAAGTAGTCTATGGTGTGGAGGAGGTGTCTGTCTCCCTCTTCTCTCCGCATGGGTACGACCCTGTGAAGGAAGAGCTGATGAGTAGGAACTGCTTGATCCACAGCCTCCTGCCGCAGTTACCGTATGATGTGACTAATGGGGAGCATAAGCTAGTAGTAGCAACAGATGAGAGGGGCACACTGGCTTTTCCTTGCTTCCTTTCCTCCTCAATCCTGGCCAAGCTTCATAAGGAGTAGTTCTGAGCATGTACTCCTTGTATTATTGCTTGGCTCAATACTAACCCCACTACAAGTTATTCTTCCACTACAGCTCGTATTTCTTTGTTAGAACTAGACTAGAGCTATGGTGGTTTGGTCATTGTGATTGTTTGTCCATGTTCACATGGTGAAACTACTGTAGATCCACTCTACTCCATCTTTAATAATTTCCTTCTTTCTGCTTCATGCACAGTAATGAAATCAAATCAAACATCGTTAGAAACCTCTACCCAGTTTGAAACAAAGAGATTGCAGTCAAAGATCAGAGATGATTAAATTGTTAATTTTCATTCACCCTCCATCTGAAGTTAGTTATCGATAAGAAGCAATCGAATAGAAGGAGAAGGTGGAGGTGTTATTTGCATGCATGTTATAATAGCACCCTGGTAAGTACAGGAACGACAACGCTCAATAAACCGCTCCAAAAGCCTCCTCCACGACGAGCTCTCTCGATCGCATCACTGAGTTTCTTTGCGTGCCTCTCCTCCATCTCCACAATCTGTCTTGTAGTTTCGTCTTGTTTCTTCTGAAATTCCTCCTGCGCTACTCGAAGACGTTCGTAAGCCACTTCTCTCTCTTTCTCCAGCTTGACAACTTCTTCCTTAGCTTCTTGGATGCGTATATGGATTTCATATTCCGAAGGAAATGCCTTCGTTACATCCACTGGATGGTTGGTACTGGCCCAACGACGAATCTCTTGCACCGTGCGCTCATTGCGTGCCACAGTAGAAGAGAGCCTGTCTGGGTAATCGGACCAAAGTTCCTCGGGATGAGAGTCCACCTGCCAGAACGGCATCGTAGACACATCCACCCCTGTCACATTGGTGATGATAGGGCTCAGCTCTTCAGTCATGTACTGCTGTGCATCCGCAGCAGATACGCTGTAGGAGCGGGTGAAGACTACTCCCGTGACAGACAAGATCTCTGGTCCGAAGGAATCCACCATGAGCTTCAGCGCACTCTGACAAGCTGAGTCGAAGCGTGGAGACTGCTCATTGATGACCAGAAGGAAGGCATGCACAAGTTTGTCTTCCTTCATATTGTTCACAATCAACGCGATGTTCTTCTCGTCCTGGAAGGTGCCTGCAGAATCCACTAGTCCAGGATGATCCGTGATCTTTAAGTCTTGAATCAGGACAGACTGGGGTTGGTGTGTATGAGAGTTCACTGATGAGCTCTCAGAGAATGGAGCTTTGTTGGGGTCTCCACCAAGTAGGCGATAGAGCAGGTTGGCGAAGGTTGATTTGCCATCACCTGTTCTCCCCACCAGCGACACGTTAATGGTGGCCTGGTATAGCTTGAAGAAGCAAGTGAGGAATAGGAGGAAGTGGAGAGTATTCATCAACATTATATGGTACTAGTATGATATGTATAGTGTAGATATGATAGAATATGATTGTGACTGGCTGATGTCTTCTTCTTCTTCTCTCCACAGTGTGTGTCCGACAGTGTTGCTGTTGTTGCTGTTCTCTCTCAAGAGTGGAGCTGTGTGAGAGAGAAGTCCCGGTTCCGGGGCCAACTGCTGCTCTGATTGAGAGAGAAAAGCAACAAGAGGTGGTGATTGAGAGAGAAGACATCCGACTGCCCTGACTTCACAATCATATTCTATCTATTGCCACAATACATCATACCATATAATATCATACCACATAATGTTGATGAATACTCTCCACTTCCTCCTATTCATCGCTTGCTTCTTCAAGCTATACCAGGCCACCATTGCAGACACTGTGGATCCCTCCAAGACGCAGCAAGAATGTCGTGAAAGAGAAGTGAAAAGGGTCGCTCAGCATTCTAAGCGCTATGGTGGCCATTGCTACGGATTGTTTGGCCCGCGTAAGTACCGAGATTACTGGACCGATGTGACCTATCTCAGAGAATGCAGATCTGCTGACAAATCGGCAAGCAGTGAATGCTTCACCAAACAAGTGGGGAGATACAAGGAAAACGTTTGCCCCTGATCATCTAGTTTAAAGAAATATTGTTTTGCCGCACTGAATGAGAAAAAGAATCTGACGATTGAAATAACTTTGAGAATCTAAAGCGCTACAAAAATTACGTACGGAAATAAGTTGATTGTAATGACAAGATTAACAACAGAGATGTGTTCGATGGTTCTTCATACTTACCGTCCACTAAACGAGTCCGAGGCTCTAGTAGATGACATCTAGACTATGCAGTATCTCTGTGGACTAGAGCTGCTACATGACCACACAAGCTCCCGTGGCAAAGCTGCGCTACCTCGGAGGGAGGAGGGAGGAGGGAGGAGAGGGTTGGTTACTTGGTGGCGCCGTTGGCTTGGGCCAGCATCTGGCCGTCACTCGACTGCATGCTACCGCTGTCATCACAGATGAAGAAGCGCAGGGGAGTCCGCGAGACATTCTGGATGAAGGCGTCCTGCAGGCTGTCTGGCCAGCGCCTGGCAGAGAGAAACTCTTTTGCTCCGCCCTCATTCTGCAGAGTTGGCAAGGCGGCTGCGGAAGAAGGAGTTGGGGCCGAAGGGGAACCTCCAACCGACACCACTTGTGCGATAGGAATTTTCTCCATGTTAAATCAATCTGCAGAAAGATCCACAGCTGCACTTTGTTTCACTCAACCTTGTCAACCTTAACTTAAGACAATGCATGCATTAACTTAATACGAGAAGAGGAAAGAGGAAAGAGAAACGGTCGAGTAGTTTCTACGCAAGACAATAATAGTTAACTCTCTCTGTCAGTGTGGCTGTTTCTGCATTTGGTCTGTTTCAAATAGTCATGGGCAATGAAATTGGTCTACCACCAAGCCAGCTGGGCATAACTTCCTTGGGAGTAACGACCCCCAATATCGAGCTGAAGGAGATGGAGAAGCTGCTGCAGGCGATGAGGAAGAGCGAGAAAGACCAGGTGGACAAGAATGACTTCCAGGCAGCGCTCAAGCAGGTCGACAAATTCCAACCACCAGATGTGGAGCTCTTTAACCAGCTCTTCATCCTGTTCGACGAGCAGGGCCACGAAGTGGTTGACAGGGCCACAATGAGACTGGCCAGCAGGTTCGGACTCCCTTCTACTTCGAGTATCCTTCCCTCGTGGTCATGTTGTTGAGGGAAGTAGTCTATGGGATCCATGTGAACTGGACTGACTTCAGCATCGATCCTCTCCTCGCTCACTATCATTTGCGTACGTCAGGAATGGAAGTAGTCTATGGTGTGGAGGAGGTGTCTGTCTCCCTCTTCTCTCCGCATGGGTACGACCCTGTGAAGGAAGAGCTGATGAGTAGGAACTGCTTGATCCACAGCCTCCTGCCGCAGTTACCGTATGATGTGACTAATGGGGAGCATAAGCTAGTAGTAGCAACAGATGAGAGGGGCACACTGGCTTTTCCTTGCTTCCTTTCCTCCTCAATCCTGGCCAAGCTTCATAAGGAGTAGTTCTGAGCATGTACTCCTTGTATTATTGCTTGGCTCAATACTAACCCCACTACAAGTTATTCTTCCACTACAGCTCGTATTTCTTTGTTAGAACTAGACTAGAGCTATGGTGGTTTGGTCATTGTGATTGTTTGTCCATGTTCACATGGTGAAACTACTGTAGATCCACTCTACTCCATCTTTAATAATTTCCTTCTTTCTGCTTCATGCACAGTAATGAAATCAAATCAAACATCGTTAGAAACCTCTACCCAGTTTGAAACAAAGAGATTGCAGTCAAAGATCAGAGATGATTAAATTGTTAATTTTCATTCACCCTCCATCTGAAGTTAGTTATCGATAAGAAGCAATCGAATAGAAGGAGAAGGTGGAGGTGTTATTTGCATGCATGTTATAATAGCACCCTGGTAAGTACAGGAACGACAACGCTCAATAAACCGCTCCAAAAGCCTCCTCCACGACGAGCTCTCTCGATCGCATCACTGAGTTTCTTTGCGTGCCTCTCCTCCATCTCCACAATCTGTCTTGTAGTTTCGTCTTGTTTCTTCTGAAATTCCTCCTGCGCTACTCGAAGACGTTCGTAAGCCACTTCTCTCTCTTTCTCCAGCTTGACAACTTCTTCCTTAGCTTCTTGGATGCGTATATGGATTTCATATTCCGAAGGAAATGCCTTCGTTACATCCACTGGATGGTTGGTACTGGCCCAACGACGAATCTCTTGCACCGTGCGCTCATTGCGTGCCACAGTAGAAGAGAGCCTGTCTGGGTAATCGGACCAAAGTTCCTCGGGATGAGAGTCCACCTGCCAGAACGGCATCGTAGACACATCCACCCCTGTCACATTGGTGATGATAGGGCTCAGCTCTTCAGTCATGTACTGCTGTGCATCCGCAGCAGATACGCTGTAGGAGCGGGTGAAGACTACTCCCGTGACAGACAAGATCTCTGGTCCGAAGGAATCCACCATGAGCTTCAGCGCACTCTGACAAGCTGAGTCGAAGCGTGGAGACTGCTCATTGATGACCAGAAGGAAGGCATGCACAAGTTTGTCTTCCTTCATATTGTTCACAATCAACGCGATGTTCTTCTCGTCCTGGAAGGTGCCTGCAGAATCCACTAGTCCAGGATGATCCGTGATCTTTAAGTCTTGAATCAGGACAGACTGGGGTTGGTGTGTATGAGAGTTCACTGATGAGCTCTCAGAGAATGGAGCTTTGTTGGGGTCTCCACCAAGTAGGCGATAGAGCAGGTTGGCGAAGGTTGATTTGCCATCACCTGTTCTCCCCACCAGCGACACGTTAATGGTGGCCTGGTATAGCTTGAAGAAGCAAGTGAGGAATAGGAGGAAGTGGAGAGTATTCATCAACATTATGTGGTATGATATTATATGGTATGATGTATTGTGGCAATAGATAGAATATGATTGTGAAGTCAGGGCAGTCGGATGTCTTCTCTCTCAATCACCACCTCTTGTTGCTTTTCTCTCTCAATCAGAGCAGCAGTTGGCCCCGGAACCGGGACTTCTCTCTCACACAGCTCCACTCTTGAGAGAGAACAGCAACAACAGCAACACTGTCGGACACACACTGTGGAGAGAAGAAGAAGAAGACATCAGCCAGTCACAATCATATTCTATCATATCTACACTATACATATCATACTAGTACCATATAATGTTGATGAATACTCTCCACTTCCTCCTATTCCTCACTTGCTTCTTCAAGCTATACCAGGCCACCATTAACGTGTCGCTGGTGGGGAGAACAGGTGATGGCAAATCAACCTTCGCCAACCTGCTCTATCGCCTACTTGGTGGAGACCCCAACAAAGCTCCATTCTCTGAGAGCTCATCAGTGAACTCTCATACACACCAACCCCAGTCTGTCCTGATTCAAGACTTAAAGATCACGGATCATCCTGGACTAGTGGATTCTGCAGGCACCTTCCAGGACGAGAAGAACATCGCGTTGATTGTGAACAATATGAAGGAAGACAAACTTGTGCATGCCTTCCTTCTGGTCATCAATGAGCAGTCTCCACGCTTCGACTCAGCTTGTCAGAGTGCGCTGAAGCTCATGGTGGATTCCTTCGGACCAGAGATCTTGTCTGTCACGGGAGTAGTCTTCACCCGCTCCTACAGCGTATCTGCTGCGGATGCACAGCAGTACATGACTGAAGAGCTGAGCCCTATCATCACCAATGTGACAGGGGTGGATGTGTCTACGATGCCGTTCTGGCAGGTGGACTCTCATCCCGAGGAACTTTGGTCCGATTACCCAGACAGGCTCTCTTCTACTGTGGCACGCAATGAGCGCACAGTGCAAGAGATTCGTCGTTGGGCCAGTACCAACCATCCAGTGGATGTAACGAAGGCAGCTCCAGAGCGTTACATCGATAATGTATTGTTGGACCAATTGGGAGAGAAGAAGGAAAAGACTATTGCAGATACTGTGGATCCCTCCAAGACTCGGCAAGAATGTCGTGATGTTGAATCGAAAAGGGTCGCTCAGCATTCTAAGCGCTATGGTGGCCATTGCTTCGTATTGTTTGGCCCGCGTAAGTACCGAGATTACTGGACCGATGTGACCTATTGCAGAGAATGCAGATCTCACAACTACAACCAAGCTGGTGAATTGTTGAACATCACTGACTGGATAAGCAGTGGATGCTTCACCAAACAAGTGGGGAGATACAAGGAAAACGTTTGCCCCTGATCATCTAGTTTAAAGAAATATTGTTTTGCCGCACTGAATGAGAAAAAGAATCTGACGATTGAAATAACTTTGAGAATCTAAAGCGCTACAAAAATTACGTACGGAAATAAGTTGATTGTAATGACAAGATTAACAACAGAGATGTGTTCGATGGTTCTTCATACTTACCGTCCACTAAACGAGTCCGAGGCTCTAGTAGATGACATCTAGACTATGCAGTATCTCTGTGGACTAGAGCTGCTACATGACCACACAAGCTCCCGTGGCAAAGCTGCGCTTGAGAGTGGCCACGTCCACCCAGTCGCGTACTTTGCGATCCCCTGGGCTGAAGACTTTGAAGCCGCTGCGATTCAGCACCTCAATTCCATTAACAAAACCCTTCCAATCAGCTTCTGGATGTGGCAAATTGTCCACCTTGCTGCCATAGCTAACAGTCCATCACAGCCACTTGTCAAGTTCCCACAAGTAGAGCAGGTTACAGGTGAAAATGTGCTTACATGAACCTACAGATCTTCTTGAGATGTTCTTTGGATAGACGTGCTTCATCCAACAGATCGATTTCTTTCAAGGAAACTCCGAACTCTCGCATGCGATGCAGAGGCTCGGCATAGGAAAGCCAGGGATTGAACTTGCGGATCTCCATCGCCTCACTGCAGAGATCATCTAAAACGTCCATGTTGAGCTCTAACTCCGCGTCAATGTTGTTCCAATACTGCACTATCTTGTCTTCATCAGTGCAGAGTCGCAGAATGACCCAGCAGGGCAAGTTCTTGAGAGGACGCAAAGCGTCGGCTACGTTGCCGTCACTTGATTCTCCATCCGTGGCGATGACGACACAGGCCTTTTGCCCTGCTGCTCGAAGTGAGTGCTCCACTTCTTGGATTTCGCGCGTGACCTCTCGGATGTGCTGGCAGAGAGGAGTGCCTCCAGAGGGACCCTGCGCGAAGGCCTGCATGAGCAACTCCACTGACTGGGTTTCGTTTGGCTGAAATCCAACGCGCACTGGAAGCACAGCATTGAGCAATCTGAACTCAGAGGGCGCCAAGGCAGCCTATCGTGTGGTGGTCTTAGAGGGTGTGGCAGAGGGAAGAGAGAGAAGGCTGACCTGAGCGAAGCCCACGTGGAACTTCAACGCTTCTGTTAGCTCGGCCCATCTCGAGCAACTAACCAACCTAAACACGAAGAGAGAGCGGGTTATTCCACCACTGCCACTACCTCGGAGGGAGGAGGGAGGAGGGAGGAGAGGGTTGGTTACTTGGTGGCGCCGTTGGCTTGGGCCAGCATCTGGCCGTCACTCGACTGCATGCTACCGCTGTCATCACAGATGAAGAAGCGCAGGGGAGTCCGCGAGACATTCTGGATGAAGGCGTCCTGCAGGCTGTCTGGCCAGCGCCTGGCAGAGAGAAACTCTTTTGCTCCGCCCTCATTCTGCAGAGTTGGCAAGGCGGCTGCGGAAGAAGGAGTTGGGGCCGAAGGGGAACCTCCAACCGACACCACTTGTGCGATAGGAATTTTCTCCATGTTAAATCAATCTGCAGAAAGATCCACAGCTGCACTTTGTTTCACTCAACCTTGTCAACCTTAACTTAAGACAATGCATGCATTAACTTAATACGAGAAGAGGAAAGAGGAAAGAGAAACGGTCGAGTAGTTTCTACGCAAGACAATAATAGTTAACTCTCTCTGTCAGTGTGGCTGTTTCTGCATTTGGTCTGTTTCAAATAGTCATGGGCAATGAAATTGGTCTACCACCAAGCCAGCTGGGCATAACTTCCTTGGGAGTAACGACCCCCAATATCGAGCTGAAGGAGATGGAGAAGCTGCTGCAGGCGATGAGGAAGAGCGAGAAAGACCAGGTGGACAAGAATGACTTCCAGGCAGCGCTCAAGCAGGTCGACAAATTCCAACCACCAGATGTGGAGCTCTTTAACCAGCTCTTCATCCTGTTCGACGAGCAGGGCCACGAGGTGGTTGACTTCCGCTCCATCGTGGCTGGCTGTGCGGTCTGTCTCGCCACTGCGCCAATGGCCGAGCGGTTGCGATTCGCGCTGTCTGTCTACGACAGCGAAGGCGGTGGGCGATGTCTGAGAGGAGATCTTAAGAGAATGCTTCTCTCTGTGAACAGCACGGCTGCTTTCTTCGGCGACCCCGTGTTGACTCCCGCAGAGGTTGACAACATTTCCCTCGAGGCCTTCAAGGCCGTGCCTGCTGTGGTGGGGAAGGGAATCGCCCACGAGGATTGTGTGGCCTACCTATTGAAGGACGAAACTGTTAAGCGGTTTCTCCAGGGAGAGGGACAGGTGCGCTTCGGCTCTCCCGACCTCGTCACCAGCTGAGCAGCGCAGCGCCCGACGAACTGAACCAACGGCATCTTGTAAATAAGAAATAAACAATTAATATAAATAAGAAAGAAATAGCCACAGAGTATTGTGAGTATACTAGCATACCGTTGCGATAGAGAAAGGTCACACTCCATTTGAAAAGAAGACGTTACAGCCACTCGAATGAGATTTGAATTTGTCCATCACAGACAACAATGAGATCGATATTCAATCACTCCATAGCATTCCTGGTGAATGATAGGAAAGAGAAGAGAGCAGATTCGGACGAGGATTGTGTCACATCATCGAAGGTGATAGCCATGTTGAGTCTGGGCATCTTCTGCACAACAAACAACTACGGTACCTCCTTCCTGCACTCTTACCTAACACAACAGAAGCTACCATCACCAGGGAAATGACAACCCAGCTTATTGTGATGCACAATAGGAGCACTCTTAACATGAACAACAAGCAATTGCAGGAGTTGCTGTCCAGTTATTAGTTAAGACATCTTCCAAAACAAAGCTAATCCACATTGTAATTCAAACTATTGCTAAAGCGTTGAGTTAAGTGAATCTGTCAATAAATAGCCGCTGAAGAGGTTACTGTAGGTCAGTCGAGCTCTTCATATTCCGAGACAGAAGGAAAGCTGACGGGCGCTTTCAGATAAGCGGGGCGCTGGCTTGCTGCCATGGCTTGCAAGGCCTCGAACGTGGGCTGCGCTCCTTTAGTGTGTTGAAGCAGTCCTTCTGTGATGTGGTTGCGGAAGATGGTGTGCTGGGCAGTGACGCCTGGGGCTGGTTGACTCCATTGGCTTGCGTCCAGCTCCCCCCAGCGGAGTCGACAAACCTCGTTGGTCAAGAGAGAGGGCTTGCTGTGCACCGCATGATTAGCCAATCGACCTTGCTGAGCTGCTTGTTGCATCTCGATGGCGATTGCGTCAAAGTCGAAAACACATGATTGCACAGCTTTGGCCAGCGAGAGATCCATCGCCTCGGACCAATAGAGCGGCCGATTCTCCTCGCTGTGCACAGGGACTGCAGAGGAAACATTGTCCCAAGTGGAGGAGTGGGTGGAGACCGAAGGAGCTCCTCCCTTCAGCTGGCGAAGGTAGAGCTGCAGACTATCCGCCACGCGCTGCTGCCTTTCCGCCTCCTCGGCCGCCTCTCTCGCCAATTCTTGCTGCTTCACCTTCTCTGAAGAGAGGACTGCTGCATCAATAGCCTCGGTGATGATCTGGGTGGAAGCTTGTGTTCCCTCATTTACCTCATGAGGTATTGACTTCGTTGAGATTTCCTTCGAGTGCTCTTCTTCTTCTTCCTCACCCTTCTCCATCTCTTTCTCTACTGCTTCCATCTCCTTTGTAGACGGTGGCAATGGAGGAAGCAGAGGAGCTACAGAGATTTCGACAGGCGGAGGAGTAGGAGGTTGTTGGTAGTCCATCTCCAACTGCTCGGCAGCGCGGTCGAGAAGATCTCCAAGCTCTCCCCTTCCTTCCAGCTGCCAGTATCTACGAGCAAGCTCATCCACGCCATGACTAAGCATGCGTCTCTCCGCCTCTGCAGCAGCCTCAGCTTCGCGTTGCCGCTGCTCCTGTTCCTCCTGAGTGAAGGGCGTGATGAGCGGCCGTCCCGCTGCCCGAGCCTCTTCACGCAGTTTGCGTTGATCAGCCTGCCAAGCACGATACGCTTCCTGCTCTTGTTGGCGCTTCAAATCTTGCTCTGCCTTCCAAGCGATACGAGCTTCCTCTTCTGCAGCCGCACCGCCGCGCACGAAGGCCTCGGCACAAACTCTCTCGCGCTCATCCACTGGCCGATCCAAGTAACCCAAATTTGGTAACAGACTTATCAGGCGCTTTCTGAAAGCAGGCAGGCGAGTAACCTCATTTCCATTGATGGAGAGAGTGACCATTTTGGGCACAGCTCGCAACGTCTGCATGACTTCCTCCTCTGCGGGCAGCAGGTTTTGGGTCAAGTCCAGCGTGGTCAATGCTTCGCACTCACGAAGGTGTCCAATAGCCTCCGCTGATGCAAGAGAATTGTGGGCTATATTGAGTGTTTGTAAGGCCGGGCAGCAGGCGAGGTTCTCGAGGCGAGTGAGGCGGTTGTTCGAGAGGTCCAGGATGGTCAGCTGCTGCAACGTCTCCAGCCCTTCAACACGAGAGATGAGGTTCTTGGAAAGGTAGAGACATCTCAGTTCTACAAGAGCGGAGAGGTTCTCAATTCGATCGAAGCCGTTGCTGTCCAGCCACAGCGACTTGCAGCCCGTGTACTTCTGCAGATTTTCGATGCGCTTGAACCCGCGAAAGTGAAGGTAGAGCTTGTCATTTAGCTCGGGGGTTTCGTATCCATTGTTTTCAAGACAGCTTAGGCGGATTTCGTCCTCCTGGCGAGACACAGTAACAGCAGGCAGGAAGGTGATGGTTTAAGATGTAACAGGAACAGGTGCGATAGAGACTAGACGAGGAACTAACCGACATCTCGGGAAATCCACAGCCACTATCCTTGACCTTTGCTAGAAGACGCCTTCTCTCTTTCTCATTAAAATAGGCTGAAATACGATCTAATTGCTCCATTTCGTTCCTTTCCGTCAATCTCAATCAAAACAATGGCAAAAGCAACGGACGACAGTTTTTTGTTTCATCGGAAAGTCACAAATATGGAGTTATAACCCGTATTGTGGGAGTTGTTGGTGGCATTTCTTGTCGTGGGCATGGCATGAATGAGTTTGTCCTCCTTGCCCGCGATCGATCCACGATACTTGGCCACTCGATCTTCGAGTCGGTCATTGGAGGAGGGTTCTCCACGCCATGCTATGTTAAGCAGCCAGCGCTGGCAGGTTGTGAAGCAGCGAGAGAGTTGGGAGGGCAAGCTGGCGGTGCTTTACGACCAACAGGCCCAATCCGCGAGACGAATTGATCGAGACGTCACAGAGAAAGCCGACAAGTTGTTCAATGCAATTATTGTAGAGATGAAGGTCTCCAATCCGCCTCTCCCGCAGCCGCAGAGGAACCTCATCAAGCAGTACTGCCAGCACCTGCTGCAGAGAGGATCCACAGAGCCCTTCCCCAACGAATCTGATCTACGCGCTTGGCAGGCGAAGAATAAAGGGACGCGCCATGAGAAGTGGACGAACAAGATCCACAAGATGTGCAAGCGGCTCTTCGATCTCTTGGCACAGCGCGACGAGCGCCTCGTCACTCTGCAGAACGACTTGCTGCTGGGCACGGAAGAGTTGACGATCAAGAGAGACGCCTCCTTGCGGTGGACGATGGAGAAGCTGTCTGGGCAGAGAGACGTCTTCTTCTCCTTGTGGCAGCTGGCTCGAAGAAATGCCGCGCGGCAACTGGCCGTGCTGATCGCCTCCGAGGCCTTCCAGCAGCGCTACCCGGCGGGGCTGGACGAACCTGACCCTGACTACGGCCTCACTGCTCTGCACTATGCTTGCCGCGGAGGCCATGCGGACACTGTGAACTTCCTCCTGCAGCGCGGGGCTCTAGTGGATGTGCGGGGCCCTGACGGCCGCACGGCTTTGCACTTCGCCGCGGCGTACGCCTCGAGAGAAATCGTCATCTCACTGCTTGCCGCTGGTGCACAAGTGGACTCCGAGGATATCTACCACTGCCGCCCTCTGGACCTCGCGCAGCAGAACAACAACGAGGCCACGGCAGTCGCTCTGCGGCGCTGGGCACTGCCACTGCGCGGCCCAGAGGAGGAGAAGGAGGTCGAAGAGAAGGAGGAGCAGGAGAGGCCAGCAGGACTAGGAGAGGTTCCCTCCGAGTTCCTGCCTCTGTCTCGCGAAGACTTCCAGGCCATGAGTCCCGCGCTGCAGCTGCTGGCCCACCGCCTCAACGCCTTCAACCCGCACCTCCTCCTCCTGCAACCCTCCGCTCTCTCGGCACAGGCGATGCTCTCTTCCACGTTCGCTCTGCGAGCTGAACCACAGCAAGGGACGCAGCAGCAGGAGGAGGAGGAGGGGCTGTATGGTCATGTGCGGCTGCTGACCAGGTTCTACCTGCTCTGCCTAGAGGAAGGCTTTCTCTCTCTCGCCATGCAGGCGCTGCGAAGGCGTTGGCTTGTTGCTCAGATCCTTCTATCTCGCCTTGCTACCAAGAAGCAGGAGCAGCAGGAGGAGCAGCAGCAGGAGGTGGAGGAGGAGGAGTCATTGGCCAGCGAAGAGCCTCCTCCTCCTCCTACCACCACCACGAAGCAGGAGGAGGCGGTGGTGGAGAGTGCAGTGAGTTTGGAGCGCCTAGCAGCTCGCTTGGCTTCAGTGCAGCACATCACCTACCTGCCCCCCAGCCCTCGACTACCCGACGACTGCTACCCCTCGCCCTCGCCCTCTCCCTCGGCTACCCTGCAGAGATGGTCCCAGACAATCTTCGCCGAGGAGCAGCAAGAGCAGCAGCAGGTTAGCGGTAATACAGAGGGAAGCATAGGAGGAGGAGGCGGTGGAGTAGTTGTAGGTGAAGGAGGAGGAGGAGGTGATGGTAGCGGTAGTCACGCTGCAGAGGCTATCGAAGACTTCTTGAATCTCGAGCGAGTGCGTCGCCTGCAGGCCTACCCCTGGCAGCACGAGAGCACCTCCTTGCTAGACCACTACACGGTCTTCTCGCAGACCGCCGCGCACAGCCACGGCCACAGCCTGGCAGGCGCAGACGAGAACAGCAGCCTTCGCTCCGAGCTCTACTCGCTGCTCTCCTCCCTGCCTCCTCCTCGCGCTGCCCAGAGCCTCTTCTGCCTCGTCAAGCTGGGCCTGGAGCTCGCGCAAGTTGCGCTAGTTCGCCGCGAGGTGAAGCTGTGCTGGCAGACGCTCGAAGACTGCCTGGGGCATTACGCCGTGCCCGCTGCAGAGAATGAGGGAGAGAAGGTCGCTGGCAGCAGGCGCTTGATCAGTCCGCTAGTTCGTGCAGAGCTGCTCTTCTTGAAGTGCGAGCTGCTGTTGCACTTCTTCGACAATTGGCAGCAGCACGGCGAGACGATGGCCGCGCTGATCATGCAAGCCGTTACCACTGCCTCTTCCTCCGCCTTTCCTCTCTCCTCTCCACTCGAGGCAGCCTCTAGCTTGTGGTCCTCGGACACGGACAGTTCCATTCAATTCGCCTGTCTGACTCTGGCGCTTGCCGTGGCGCAGGAGGCGCTGGACCTCTCCTACCTCTCCTCCACACACCTCCTGGTCGAACCCTTCAGCTCCTCTATTGCTCTTGAACAAATCGCACGCATTCACGAGCGACAGGGCCAGGGTTATCGCGCCTCCATCGCTATGGAACAAGCTCTGGTAATGGCGCTGCGGGCCGATCGAACGAGACCTGAGACTGTGCGAATCGCCGTGGAAGTGAGTTGATGCTTCTGTGACATACGCTTGTGCCTCTGCTGACGTCTTTCTTCTTTCTTTGTGATAGTCTCTGCGACTCTTCGTCAAGTACGGACTGTGCAGCAGTGAAGAGATCGGCGCGGTGGCGGCCAAGAGTCGCGAGGTCTTTGCAGTCATCGAGGCTTGCCATGCCGCGCACAGCGCCGCCTTCGATGTGGCGCAGAAGGTCGAGGCTGAGAGACGTTGCTCGGAGCTTCTGGCGCTGGCTACTGTGATGCACAGTGACTATGTCGAAGGGCTGCACTGCACGTCAACGAGTGTGCAGGTGACGGGAAGCATCGCGGCCAGCGTCATCTTGGCCAGCAGCACGTCTTTGGGCGATGCTGACCAACCGCCTTCTTTCATCCTCGGCAAATTCAAAAGCAATCTCAAAACAAAAGACAAAACCAGGCGAACTCCCATTCACTTTTGAACATATTGTACATACTAGACTAGACTAGCAGGAAGAGAAGCACTGATCCAGTGGAGGAGTGAATGTTAAATGGCCTTTCTTTTAATCTTTACGGTTATATTCAATTTCAATAAGAAGGGAAATAAGCATTAAGCTGGCAGCATTTCGAAACAAATAAATACAATAACTAGCAAAACTGGAGATGACCAAATCTTACGGTTCGCCGCAACATGGTAAGCAGATTACAAGATCATATCCTTAACAAGAAGTGTTGGCTGGGACATTATCCCCTCATAATGCACCCTTTGAACAACAACTCGACGTCCCCTCTAACGAAAAACTAATAGGTGCACGCAAATAATAGTTGTATCTAAACATACAAGCGAGCAACGCCCTTCGGCGTCCCCACAATGACGTCATCATGTGCCCCAGGCACGATGAGCGAAGGGTTGACACCCTCGGAGAACTCCTTGCGCACGATCTCCCGCCCAGTATCGCCGTCCACAATGAGGAATGCTTTCCCAGCTTTGCGGAAAACCGTATCATCCATTGACGCTGCAATCCAATGATTCGTTTCCTCGGGAGCATAGCTGTAGTCAGAAAGGTACATATGTCCTTTGAGTGGCAGTGAGGTGATGCAGTCCGATTGCTTTACACCTTTGATTTCCCAGTGCAACTCACTGATGTTCGACAAAGCACGTGCCTGCACGGACCCTCCAGCCGTGTCCCAGACCATCGCATGGCCTGGACTTCCATTGCGCAATTCTGGATGGATAGTGACAGACCAAAACATGAATCCTGCTTGGTCGCTGTGTGGAGAGATTAAGGATAGGCCATTCAAAGACTCCAAAGACAGCTTGGGCATGGACAGATAGTGATCAAGCGTAGAGGACGGTGGGAAATACACCTTTTCTGCTGGAACATAGTGCTTGGAAACGTCGACAATCTCGTCTCTTCTCTGATTGATTTTGTTGATTGACATGGAAAACATCGAATATGATCGATTGGACAAGTAGACGGGGAAAGTGTTATCGGTGAAGTAGACAAGGTCGTTGTAGATCGAAGGCCCTGTGCCCGGAAACGAACCTTCCCAATCCCTTCGATAGTTGCGAGACCACTCTTTGATCTATTCATTGATACCAACAATCAGTATCATGTATTACATCAAGCTAATCAGTCATAATCAAAGACCTACCCAATAGAGTTTCTGCGTGCTTGGTCGCCATCGCAGCTGGTGCACGTTGTAGTCCCCAACCAAGATGATAGCATCCTCGATCCCTCCTTCCGAATTCATCACATGAGACAGTGCCATTCGAGCATAGGAACACCGCTCTGGTAAGTCAATAGCCGCTCTTACGGTCAATGTGAGTGGGTCGACCAGCTTCAGCTCTCCGCCTCCAACATTGGGACTGGCAAAGCCATCCAGGAGACATCGCAAGAGATCAAAATGCCCCATATTACGATATGTTATAGCCATTAGTAGGGATATCCAAAATATCCCGCCCAGAAAAGGAGCGAAGGTTGCCGCGCAGAACAGTCTCACAGCAATCCATTTGGTCGGCGACAGACAGTAAATCACAAGCACGGCAGCCACGGCCATCACAACCAAAAGAATCCGACCAGAGCGGATCAAGGTAGCAAAGAGTAGATCCAATGCAGTGTAAGACCATTGCTTGATCACGAGTAGACCATCCTGTGTGACGAGCATGCCGTTTGTCATAATCAGGTTGCCATTCAAACGACTGGGCAGTGTCACAGCCGTAGCATTCTGCAGATCGCCATTCCAGAAGGCGTAGAGAATGTTGGAATAGACGCAATAGACATGGCCATTGCGATGCATGAGCATTCCTCCCGTATAGATCGCCCGTTGGAGTTTGTACGTTTGCAGTACTTCCAGGGTGAGTCCGTGGAGCTTATTCACGAAGAATCCAGTGGAAGGAATGCCATTGATCACGTAGATATACCGAGAATTCTCGCCTATACAACAAAACGAGTCGATCATGGAGGTTCGCGTTAGGATAAGAGAAAGCGGAGGACTAGTCTGACTCACCGCCTGTATAGATCCACTGCGCTCCCAACAACTCCTTGTTCTCGATAATTTTGATTTGATCTGTGGTCACATTCTCAGGGAGACCTCCATTCAGAGCAAACTTGGATCGCGCGGTGTCGGCATGATCGACTGGCCAAGTGGAAGGAAAGAGAGCAGCTCGACTGTGTTGGAGAAAAGCAGCCGGGCCATTCGTTAGCCCCTCCACTCTGAAGAATATGAGGAGAATTGTCTGGAGGCAGTAGAGCAGGGGTAAGAGAGTGGTGGTCTTCATCGCCACTGTCTCTATTGTCTCTTAAGACTACCTGTTGTTTCGATTGTATCCTGTGGACTGTTTGATTGTTTGACAAATCTCTTGGTGAGGAGCTGTTCTGAGTGGCGGTGTAGACTGTTACAGTACAAATCTCTTAGTGAGGAGGAGTTCTAAGTGAAGGTCCAGACTGTTTGATTGTTTGACAAATCTCTTAGTGAGGAGGAGTTCTAAGTGAAGGTCCAGACTGTTTGATTGTTTGACAAATCTCTTAGTGAGGAGGAGTTATGAGTGGAGCGAGGTCTAGTGCCCCAGATCCGGGAGATCCCAACAGTTGCTGCTGTACAGAGTGCTGTATGGTGGGTGCTGTACGGTCGTACTGTACGGCGCAGCCAAACGGCCGTACACCCTGCTGGGTCTCAACAAGTTCAGACCAGAACTCGGAACCCAGCAGGGCCGGAGACTCGTCGACATTGAACTAACTTCAATAGAAGCGACGTGAACAGAAACAAGCCTGAAGTATGAACAACCCTTCATGGACTTCCATCACGCAGTTTAGGATGAATGGCGGCCGATCAAAACACGAGCCTTGTTCGGTTGCTGGAGGGAATAAAAATAGACCATTCGGAGCTTATTTGGTGCAACTCATATTTAAATTATCTATCGCTTAGAAGAAGGAGTGGCGAGTGCAATGTTGCTCATCGACATACTGGGATGCAAGCTGGCTCCGCCAATTCCACTTGCAGTGCCTATGGTCGCGGTTCGAGGAGCCTTTGTACTTGTTCCCTTCGCGGCACTGGCAAGCAAGCTACTATCCCCAGGAGCTGAGGAATCTCCTCCCGTGGTTTGGCGCTTAGCCTGGCCCAGTTCGGTCGCACGGCAACGAGAAGCAAAGTTCAACGAACAGATAGTCTCACCCAAGTTATAACTGGCGGGTGAAATATTGACAAAGGTGAGCACTTTCGAATTGCCTCCAAGAGAGTCTTGCAAAAGGAAGGTAAGCTTGGAATTGCGGTATGGCACATGCAGAGCCTTCTTGTTGCCCAAGGCATTAATCACATCTCCCAGTGCCAACAATGATTTGTTGATGTTTTGCGCTTCCTTCAATCTCTCACCAGTGGCATCAGTCTTGGAGACACGTTCTGATCCAGCCAAGTCGATCAGGTGCAGTTTGCCGAAAGTAGTGGATCCATCGATCAGATTACGGCCTCTGACAGACAAGGTGATGATGGAATGAGATCTGGAGGAGTGCTCGTTCATGTCATGCGAACCAACAGCGCGATTCTCTTTTCCCAAGCTCATGAGCTGGGAGACTTGTTCCATGTTGGTAATCTGCAAACAGCCAGACGTGAGACAGTCAGTCATTTTGAGAGCTCATTGATAAATTGTCTCACCGTTACTTCTGTCAAACCCGGTACTGTGTTACCTTCAGGTGTTTGACGGATCTCGAGCTTATCTTTTACACCAGATTTGCCAGTATCGAGGAGGTCGCGAATGGTTTCGTTATAAATTTCCAACATGCTCAAGGTGAGAGTATAGGTCCAGCTCTCTGCCAATTCGTTAACCTGGCGGAAAAGCTCCGCCAAAGCTCTTGGAGAGACTCCTACTTGATCTCCATAGCCTTCCATTGTGTAGGTCTTACCCGATCCAGTCTGACCATAAGCAAAAATACACACGTTGAAACCATCCAACACACTGACACACAGAGGTTGAACGACTTCGAAAACCTCATCCTGAGAGGAAGCTTGACCCAACACACGATCATACTCATATTTGGCTTTCGTTTGGCTGTCACGATGGATAACAAGTTCTTCATCATTCATTATTTCTGTGACATCAACCGACTCACCAGAGCGCCGCTCCACTTCTAATACCGGACGAACACGGCAAATGACACGAATATTGCCCTGCAACTCAAGCAATTTATTGTGAATAGTCTTGCGCATTCGTCTCTCCTGTATTTCATTCCCCCCACAATCAATACAATCACCAATTAGGCCAGAAAGAACGGATCACATTACCTTTGTATAATTTGCAAGGTGCTCGTCTCGCTCAGCATAAGCTTTGGCAATGCTATCTTCCAATTCTTTGCGCAAAGCCGCCAATGCTGTTTCTCGCTCGACGTCCTTCTGCTTGGACAAAGCTTCTAAAGCGGCTGCCCTCTCCGCTTCCTGACGAGCCACAATTCCTGACAACTCTCCTTCAAGTTTCGTAATTTGTTCCGAGTGGCGAGAAATGACTGCATCTTTCTCTTCACAAAGTCGCTTCGAGTCTTCCTCGTGACGCTGCTGCATAGCAAGTCGCTCACTCTGCCATTGAGCCGTTAACTCTTGTTCCCGAGCGACGAGGATACGCTCATGGACAGACTTGAGCTCTTCCCGAACGGAACCAATCTCTGTCATCTTTTGCTCGTTCAATTGAGACGACAAGGAAGCAAGAGCATGCTCCTTTTCCTCCGAAAGTGTCTTCTGAAGCTCGGCTTGTTTGGTAGCCAAAGTTTGCGCGTGCTGATCCTCTAAAGCCTTCGTTTGAGAGAAGAAGTCATTCTGCAATCGTTCGCCTTGCTCAGCCAAAGCAGCTGAAAGCCTCGCTTCTGCTTCTTCACGTGCCTGCGACAAGCTACTCTGGAAAGCATCTTCCAACTCTTTAACTTTGCTCCGCAGAGACTCTTCTTGATGCACACGTTGCGCTTCTTTCTCTTTCGTCAACGTCGTGATGTCCGCTTCATATGTAGATTTGAGTCTCTCCATTTCAGCTTTGCGTTCGGCAAAGTCAGATTGATGTTGATTGGTCAGGGATTCAAGAGCAATAGCATGCTCAGCCAGCATCTTCCTTTGTGTCTCAGCGAGTTGCTCAGCATGCTGAGCTCGCAAGGTCTCCAAGTCCATGCGAGCCTTAGACAGCTGCTCTTCAAGCGCACGGATTTGAGACAGATAGTCTTCCACCATACCCGCGGCATCACTGTCGCGACTCTGTGCGTCAACCAAAGCCTTCTCATAGCGATTTCTCTCAACTTGTAACTGACTCTCTGCTGAAGCCAGTAATGCTTTCACCTTACCCACCTCTGCTTCTAACAAAGAGATCTTCTCCGCTGATTGCCCCCATTGTTGCTGCTGTTCTTCCCGAGATGAGGTCAAGACAGTCAATTGCTCTTTCAGCTCTTTCTCAGCAGACAGAGTGGTATCCAAACGATGCTGCAAAGCGGATAGTGCATTGGTTTGTTCATCAACTTTTTTCTGAGAGTCTATTAACCGTTGATTAGCGTCGGCTAACTGAGCGCTTTGATTATCCAGCTCTGTTTGCGTTTTAGCAAGGTGACCTTGAACAGCAATTAATTCTCTCTCTTTCTCTGAAAGCTTGACGCTAATTTCTTCCTCAAGGTTTGACGTCTTGCTTGGAGGCTCGCATGTTGTTGCCGCATTATTGGAGGAAGAGCGAAGGCTTTCTAACTCGAGCTGAAGGCTTCGAAGTTCCTGTAAATGAATCTCCTCTTTCGCCTTTAAATCTCCTTTTTCGCGCTCTAGAGTAGCAACTCGCTCCTCAAGCGCTTGCAAAGCAGCGGTATTGGGTGCTGACTGACGTTGAGGTGACGATGGCGCCGATGAAATCTTCGTATTTTTGAAAGCCTTAAGCTCATCCTCTCGCTCTTTCAAGTCAAACTGCAAGGTCACAATTTTGTTCTTGGCTTCTTTAAGTTCTTTCTGTAAAACCGCGAGGTCAGCATCTGACGTGTTCACAGTGTTCGTGGATTGTTGACTACTCGCAGCACGATCAGCAAGCTCTGAGATGCTGTGCTCCAATGCCTCCAACCGAGTGACCAAGATCTCATTCTCTTTTGTTACTTCCGCAATGCGATGATGACTCTTCTGCTGCATCAACTCTGTCTCGGCTGCAAGTTTACTGTACTCAGCAACCAGGTTTTCCACAGTCTCATTGCGCTCCTTGTCGCGCACTTCAAAATCCGCCTTCATAGCCACTAGATCATTCTTAACATTTTCAAAGCGATGGGATAGGTCTTCATAGCTTTTCTTGAGGATCTGCAAGTTATTCTTCTCTTGGAGGGATTGCCGAAGTTGGGTTTCCACTTCATACAGGCTGTCTTCGAGCACTTTCTTCTCAGACATCAACTTTTGAACTTGCAAGGAATCTGCTGATAGAGGAGTGTTGGGAAGAGCAGCACTCCCCTCAGCGGTAGACTGTAACTGACTCTGCAGTTGCCGGATCTCCACGTCCTTCTCTGCCATAACGATGCGCGACTGCTTGGACAGCTCAAAATGCTGCATTTGTGCGTCCTCCAAAAGCTTCTTATACGACTCTAATTCATTTTCAATTTTTTTGATCCGACCCAGTTCCGTCTCGTCTTCTTCGCTCTGGTCAGTCGGTCGCATTTCAGCATCCAGGTTCTCAAGCGCTTGGCTGAGCACACTACCAGCAGCTCGCCAAAGACTTCGGGCATCAGACAGCATTGCCAATGGCTTTTTTCAAGCTCTTTATCACAGAGTGCGAATTCTTCGGGAGGCTTCCCAACAAATTTATCTGGCAGTGCCTCGTCCCAGCAGGCATCACCCACACAAACAGCGAGCCAGATAGCGCGTTCTTCACCAACACTAAGTGTTTTTCCCCGAAGTCGCATTGTTAGATAGTTATATTTAAAGTATTTAAAGTATGATCGTCACTCGAAGCCCACCATACCTAATTTTCTCTGACTCAAAGAGTTCGTCCCCTTTTGGACATGTCTGAGTGCAGTAGCTTTGTCTTTTGCGACGAGAAACAGAAAATGATGTGGAACTCGCAATCGCAAACCTCCCGATAGTTCTCAATGGCATCTACGACAACTTTCCAGAGGTTTGCGATGGCGAGTTCCGCGTCATTCTTTTGATTCTCGTCGCTAACATCAAAGCTACTGTACTCAGATATGTGCAACACACAAAGGAAACATTGCAACACTAAGTCTGAGTGAGTATACTGAATTACAGTTACACATAATCATTCCATTCAACTGCATAACATTCGAAGATATTACATTCGACGACTTATAGACCGATATTGCCATATATGGACCGATATAAAGGATATTGTTACTACAAACTACTCGCAAGTATCACCCATGGCATTTTTTCCAGAAGCTTGCTGGAGAACATTATCCCCGAAATACACAATATTCGGCAGTCGAAAATTGGGGTGAGCATGGTGATGCTGCATATGCAGTCCAAAGAGGAAAGCTCGACTATTGGTGTTATCTGTGTTGGAAAACTGAACCAAAAACTCATTCTGTCCCACAACCATCGCACTACTATTCACACGGAAAGTATGATAGCCACCGAGCGCTTCAAGTCCCGAATACGCCTGTTTACCATTGATATACAACACCAAAGGGTCGTCATGAGACACAAAGAGATTCAAGGTACTCAACTGGTCAGCTTGCTTGACAATATAATGACCTCTGGCCCAGACAAAGCAATCTTTGGGATAGCCTTCATTGGTTGCAAATCTGAAGAAATACTCTCCAACGCTGAGAAAACCAAATGTTGGAGCCAGTCGACGATAAGAAGTGTCAACGTTTTGAATATTACCAATCGCTGCAGCAAACCCACTGGAAGGAATGGTATACGATATATTCCACTCCGTCACGAAGCCTGTAGGAGGCGGGACTGCGAAATCTTCACTGACAGCTTCGCCTAAGCGCTGCGCCAATGGAGGAAGTCGCTTAGTGTTTGCCAGAGCTGGTCCATGTTGATACCAATACATCACAGACTGTGTGAAATCCTGCAACGCACCATATTCAAAGCTGAAGTCGGATGCGAAGGGCAACTGAAACTCTTCGGTGAAAAAACGGTAAGCCGAGAAGTGGTTTTGATTGTCTCCGTACATGAAACCCCAGTCAGGGAAGTTATGGAACTTCTCGAACCAGCAGGAAGTTCCGAAGAAATCTTCACCTCCTGTGCCCTTCAAAACACGAGCATTTGTGGAAGGATCCAACAAAATCAGTTCAGCACCATTATGAAACCACTGATCGTGTCTATCAAGAATAGTGAGACCGAAAGTGACGCCTAGTAGATAGCCACTGCCACGAGCATGACCGACATGATAGGATCGTTTGAACTCATGTGGAAAACCATGGGGCCTCAACTGGCGACGGTCTTCCATTCGATAGCTTGCGTGAAAACGAAGTGGCTCTGGGAAAGGACAACGCGGATCATACATGTCATAGCTGATCTGAGACCACACACGCATCTTGATATCTCTGGGATCCTCGTTGATCAAGGTGAACTTGATTCTCTTCGCAAAAGGAAGCGGCGCCACCAAAGTGAATGCACCGTTCTCCGAGATTTTGAACAAGTTGTTGTCTGCGCCATAACCAGACAAGGTGTTGCCCCACGAATCATCGTGATCATGATAGATCCCGAAGAAGGCACCCAGCGGAGCTTCCACGGCAGGAGTAGGCGAGTCATCATAGTAGATGCGCAACACCATCATCATGGCATCCTTCGTGCGAACACAGCGCTTAGGACGACTTGGTGATGCACCCATGCCCGTTACCAACCAAAACAGCCTGTTTACAAACAAACAGAGAGGTAACCATCGTGAGTAAGGACATAAACTAGGATGAGGACTGAGAAGCGAGAGAAGACGTACTTTACGCATCCCGGCCCTTCTATATCAGCCAACACTGTCTCCTGGGTTCTGGAAATGCATGATCGAAAGGCGATCTTATTGGGGACGCGAAGTTTAGGCAAGGTCAGCATGCCATGGAAGGAGGCCACAGTCTCTGTGCTGGGGCAGGTGGTGGAGTTCCTCAAGCTGTTGTGGTCCAGATTGGAATAGACAGCAAGTGGAAGAAGGGCGAGAAGGAGGCCAAATAATGCCAATCTGCCACCGAAAGTTACGGAGAACATCATGTCAGGCAATGAGATAATTTTGGATCAGATGATTGGATTTGGTTTTGTTCAGTTACTGTCGCTTCACAACGCGCTACCCGCGGAAACCCGAAACCCAAAACTGCCAAACTGCCAATTTCCTCAACTGAACCTTAACTTTACATATTCGTTGTTGTACAGTTTGCACAAGGAAGAGGAAGAAACTGAGGCGAGCCTTGGGTTTCTTCGCACTGCTCTGACTCTTCTCATTCTTCACACTTATTGAACACGTTCAAACCCTGACGCCTATCAGCGGATCAGCCATCAGCAACCACCCAAAGGAAACATTGCAACACTAAGTCTGTGTGAGTATACTGAATTAGAGTTAATCATGATCATTTCATTCAACTGCATAAAATATGGCGACAAATGTGAGCGCAATATAATCGAAGACCTAGAGACCGATATTTCCATATAAGGATCGACATGACGAAACACCTATGTAGTACAAACTACTCGCAAGTATCACCCATAGGATTTATTCTAGAAGCTTGCTGGAGAACATTATCCCCGAAATACACAATATTCGGCAGTCGAAAATTGGGGTGAGCATGGTGATGCTGCATATGCAGTCCAAAGAGGAAAGCTCGACTATTGGTGTTATCTGTGTTGGAAAACTGAACCAAAAACTCATTCTGTCCCACAACCATCGCACTACTATTCACACGGAAAGTATGATAGCCACCGAGCGCTTCAAGTCCCGAATACGCCTGTTTACCATTGATATACAACACCAAAGGGTCGTCATGAGACACAAAGAGATTCAAGGTACTCAACTGGTCAGCTTGCTTGACAATATAATGACCTCTGGCCCAGACAAAGCAATCTTTGGGATAGCCTTCATTGGTTGCAAATCTGAAGAAATACTCTCCAACGCTGAGAAAACCAAATGTTGGAGCCAGTCGACGATAAGAAGTGTCAACGTTTTGAATATTACCAATCGCTGCAGCAAACCCACTGGAAGGAATGGTATACGATATATTCCACTCCGTCACGAAGCCTGTAGGAGGCGGGACTGCGAAATCTTCACTGACAGCTTCGCCTAAGCGCTGCGCCAATGGAGGAAGTCGCTTAGTGTTTGCCAGAGCTGGTCCATGTTGATACCAATACATCACAGACTGTGTGAAATCCTGCAACGCACCATATTCAAAGCTGAAGTCGGATGCGAAGGGCAACTGAAACTCTTCGGTGAAAAAACGGTAAGCCGAGAAGTGGTTTTGATTGTCTCCGTACATGAAACCCCAGTCAGGGAAGTTATGGAACTTCTCGAACCAGCAGGAAGTTCCGAAGAAATCTTCACCTCCTGTGCCCTTCAAAACACGAGCATTTGTGGAAGGATCCAACAAAATCAGTTCAGCACCATTATGAAACCACTGATCGTGTCTATCAAGAATAGTGAGACCGAAAGTGACGCCTAGTAGATAGCCACTGCCACGAGCATGACCGACATGATAGGATCGTTTGAACTCATGTGGAAAACCATGGGGCCTCAACTGGCGACGGTCTTCCATTCGATAGCTTGCGTGAAAACGAAGTGGCTCTGGGAAAGGACAACGCGGATCATACATGTCATAGCTGATCTGAGACCACACACGCATCTTGATATCTCTGGGATCCTCGTTGATCAAGGTGAACTTGATTCTCTTCGCAAAAGGAAGCGGCGCCACCAAAGTGAATGCACCGTTCTCCGAGATTTTGAACAAGTTGTTGTCTGCGCCATAACCAGACAAGGTGTTGCCCCACGAATCATCGTGATCATGATAGATCCCGAAGAAGGCACCCAGCGGAGCTTCCACGGCAGGAGTAGGCGAGTCATCATAGTAGATGCGCAACACCATCATCATGGCATCCTTCGTGCGAACACAGCGCTTAGGACGACTTGGTGATGCACCCATGCCCGTTACCAACCAAAACAGCCTGTTTACAAACAAACAGAGAGGTAACCATCGTGAGTAAGGACATAAACTAGGATGAGGACTGAGAAGCGAGAGAAGACGTACTTTACGCATCCCGGCCCTTCTATATCAGCCAACACTGTCTCCTGGGTTCTGGAAATGCATGATCGAAAGGCGATCTTATTGGGGACGCGAAGTTTAGGCAAGGTCAGCATGCCATGGAAGGAGGCCACAGTCTCTGTGCTGGGGCAGGTGGTGGAGTTCCTCAAGCTGTTGTGGTCCAGATTGGAATAGACAGCAAGTGGAAGAAGGGCGAGAAGGAGGCCAAATAATGCCAATCTGCCACCGAAAGTTACGGAGAACATCATGTCAGGCAATGAGATAATTTTGGACCAGATGATTGGATTTGGTTCTGTTGAGCAATGGATCGGGGATGTGGGAGATCTGAGATCGCGGCTGTCGATGGACTGTTGGCTACTATTACGTTTTATTGTTCCGCTTGGGCTGCCTCGAGTTTTCTTGCTGTAAAAACTCAAACATTGTGACTTTCCCCAATCCGCTCTTCCTCTTAAAATACCAACAAAAAGTCTTTCACCTTAAAGAGAAGACCCCTAACATAATATATCATTAGAATGGGCAGATCAAGAGGAATATGATGGAATTGGTCTTTTCCTCAGAGGACTGTTAAAAGCGACAGTTCAGCATATAAAATAACGGCCATTTTGGTGCGGTGTCTTCGGAATTTTGTCTAAAACGGGATTTTGTCCACCTGTGGCCAACGGTGGATGACAATCAAATCCTGCAAAGAAGAACATTCTCATATTAAAACCTTTCTCTCACTCTGTTAAAATGTCCTCTGCTGCTGTTGAACCTTCTACTTGACCTTTCTACTTTCGGCAAGATCGTTGTAATGGCATGTTGGCCTTCCCTTGGCGGTGAATCTGTCCATTGCTGGATTTCATGTGGCGGCGGTGGACATCAGTGAGAAAGTAGTGGAAGAAGTGATGGCTGGCGTCTTTACGTTTGTGGAGAATGGAGACGATCGCTATCTTCGCGCAGCATTGGCGAATCGAACGGTGGCGATGATGCCAAAGAGGTGGTGATCATCGCGGGATTTTGGACGAGCAATTCCCTTGGATCAAGCAGCAGATCGAGTTTGGCAACCTTTAGAGTTAACAATTGGTTGATTGGATTAGAAAGTAGTTATTGATCGCCTGTGATGATTATGATCACTGAGCATACTGTGGATGGGAGTGCTAACTGTTCCATCTGTATTGATTTGCAATTATATTATGCTGTTACAGCCTCTGAACCATCTATTATTCTATATCTGCAGTTATTCTTTGACTTGGTTATCAAGTACTGTAATAAGTATAATGTTAAGTGAAACTTGGTGGCGGGTG